>JAOXYM010000004.1:16594451-16608188 GCA_028567055.1 Leptatherina wallacei | reverse complement strand
AGGCACTCCCAGGCCAGCCGAGAGATATAATCCCTCCAACGTGTCCTGGGTCTACCCCGAGGTCTCCTCCCGGTGGGACGTGCCCGGAATACCTCCCCAGGGAGGTGTCCAGCAGTCATCCTGACCAGATGCCCGGGCTACCTCATCTGGCTCTCGCCATCCTGCGGGGTGGGGGGCTAATTTCGGCCGCTTATATTCGCAATCTTGTTCTTTCGGTCACTACCCCCAGAGCTCATGACCATAGGTGAGGGTAGGAACGTAGATTGACAAGTAAATTGAGAGCTTTGTCTTTTGGCTCTGCTCCTTCTTCACCACAACGGACGGATGCAGAGTCTGCATCACTGCATACTCCCAGAGCGCCCCCCCCCCACAGGAGTCCCTGAACACGGTCGAACGCCTTCGTCAAGTCCACAAAACACATGTAGCCTGGTTGGGCGAACTCCCATGCCCCTTCCAAGACCCTGAAGAGGGTATAGAGCTGGTCCACTGTTCCACGACCAGGACGAAAACCACACTGCTCCTCCTCAATCCGAGACTCGACTATCTGACGGACCCTCCTCTCCAGGACCCCTGAATAGACCTTACCAGGGAGCCTGAGGAGTGTGATCCCCCTGTAGTTGGAGCACACCCTCCGGTCCCCCTTCTTAAAGAGAGGGACCACCAGTACATGGTGTAGTAGTGTAGACAAGTCATTAGATTACATTAGATCTCTGTTGTATCTAGATGTAATGGATTAATTCCTTAATTTTAATCCACTTCTTCAAAATTTAAAAAAACAAACACATGTATGTCTGCAGGCTTAAATGACAGTACATTACTAAAGTATTTATAAGTAATGATGTTAACATGGAATAATTGTTAATGTCTTGAATAGGAAGTTCATGCCAGTTAGGTAGCTGACATCAGTTTAACTTTCACTGTACTGCACATAAGCTGTGTCTTTAAATGTTAGAAATTTCCTTGAACTAAGCTTTTTCAAGAATTTGGTTAGTGCCAGCGCTGCCCCGTCACTGTCCTGCAGGTTTGCAATGTTTTCCTCCTACAATACACCCGACTCAAATTAATGGTGGTACTTAGCAGAACTTGACAACGGATGTTGGAGAGGTGAGTTTCATTTGGATCGGGTGTGTTGGAGCAGGGAAGCATCGAAAACCTGCAGGATCGTGGCCCTTGAAGACCAGACTTGGAGAGTTGATTTTTGCCAATAAAATGCTGCTGATGGGCGCATTGCAGTTCCATCAGGACCAGCTTTATTTGTTCAAAGCTTGTAGTCGAGTTAGCAAACTAGTTTTTGGAAAAATGTGGAGCCATTCTTCAAGAAATACATTGTGTTTCTTTGTCTGCTGTATTATTATTCATTATTTTATTATAAACCGCAAAAGCATTTCACGTCAGGAGGACTGGGTCTTCTCCTTATTCAAATTAAGATCACCTATTTAGTCATAATTTCCATCATGAAGTGACTGAAAGAGAGACCGAATCATCTTTTTTCTAAATATTTTAAAACATTTTAGCTTGGAGAGACGATTAGAAATAAAATGACAGCTTATTGCGCAGACAGAGGTTGATGACAGCTCATGCTGCTTTTTCCCCATGTGGTGTTATTACATTGTTAAACTCGGTCTATTTTCTCTCTTACACAAGAACACAATCAGATGTACACAAATTCACACATTTTATTAAGTTCTTTAAAAATGTATCTGTATTCAAAGACCGGTCTTTAGAACAGAAAGTCTTGGCTTGATATCTGCCTGCCTAAATATTATCCGCAGCAATTATCCCATAGTTATTTGGTGATCGAGCAGGGTTTTCCCAGATTGTTGAACAGTGTGGTCAGTGAAGGAAAGGACAGGATGCCAGAACTTCAGATCAGGTCAGGATTCAAGCCATGAATTAAACCGACATTCAGAACTAATAATAAATGTAATCTCGCTCATGTCAATTATTTTAATTATTTCTCTTTAAATATATTTAAAAATATTCATTAAACAGCCATTTACTTACTTTTGAATAAACATTTCTTCTACTGTGGAAATATTTGCAACAAAAACTATACTAAAATAATCACTAATTAATTCTAATCGGGTAAAACATTCAATTAATCGTGACATGGGCAAGCACAAACCTTTTCACCAGCAAGTTATTCTTGGTCATGTGACCAAGAATAACTTGCTGGTGAAAACAAACCCCAGATCATACCTGAGTCTGTGTTGGAGTGTGCAACTTGTTTTTGTAGTTTTAAGTTTTCTCCATCGGTTTTTGATCAAATATTATCCATAATGTCATACAGTTATATTGATCCCCTCAGTGTCAAGGCTAGAAAAAGATATAAGTCGAAGCTCGTGGGAGCAGGACTGAACGAATACCCTTAAGGAGCTGCTAACAAGAAACTTATACTGTGTTTACATGCAGCCAATAACCCTTTAATAACCGGAATATTTGCAATAACCCGGTTGCGCACGGCCATGTAAACATTGGCAGAAACTCGAATATGCCCATATTCCGGTTTTTAAAAACCCGAATATTACCCCTGGGTTACTCCTTTTCCCACCCGAATATTTGGTCATGTAAACGCGTGTCGGAATATCTCCATCGAAAGGAACATTAAATTGTGTTCTACACATGTTCTATCAGCGAGGACTCTTGGTCTTTTAAATAGTAAACAAACATGGTGCAACCAAGACCCATCACACCACACTTTTGGAGCGAGGAGGAAACGTATTTTTTTCATCAAAGTGTAGGAAACGAGAAGTGTTGATGAGTATGGCACAACTTCAGCTCCATTTCCCATTTCTACTACACGTTCTGTCCTTCTATTGAGGACCATGACGCACAATAGTGTCAAATACTGCTAGTGGGTCAGTACCAGCACCAAAGTACAAGCAAAAGCGACTATCGGTCCTGGATATTTCATTTTCTGCCTACTGTTGTTGTTGCCATGGATACAGGAAGAAGCGGAAAATGGCGTATATTTACGTCATGACGTTCTTCGCGCATCGCGGTTTGAGTCTGGATATTCCAACCAGCCATTTCAAAGTATTTTTGGCATCTACACAAAAACAACAAGCAACCTTTTGTTTTCACCAGCAAAACACTCGGATGTGACAAAATTTGCAGATGTTTATGCCTGCTCTGCACCTGTAAAAAAAAATCCCCCCTGGATTCAGGGGGTGATCTGGGTCTCCCCTGAAATCTAATCAATTATTCCTTCATCTTTTTAAGAAATTTCCTGAAAATTTTATTTAAGGAAATGTCCATCACGTTTTGAGTTATGTTGCTAGCAGACAGACAGACAAACCAATGCTGCCGAAAATATAATCTTTGCCTTGGTAGAAGTAACAATTTTAAAAGGTCATAACTTGTGACTTTGCTGTGTTTTCTCTTGAGCCCTCAGCAGTTAGACCAGCAGTTGTTTTCCCCGCCCAGCAATTGAATATTTACCCTGAATCAGTTCCCTGCTGAATGTGGATTTTGATTAGCAATTCGTGGCCTCCTTAAGGCAGAATAACATAGCAATCAATATCCTCTCTGCTGATGAAAATAAGGGGGGGGGGGGTTGTAAGGATTAATTTACTTATACAAAATGGAAAATCAATTATATGCTTCTGACATAAATGCTCACACATACAAACACTTTTATGCACAAACACATACCAGCTGGATGTTCTCTGTGCTTGTTTTCTGTTATATTGCTGTGATGGATAAGTCGATGCTTTCAGAAAGCAGTGATGAAACTGTGGAATACTCAAAAATAATTTTGGAAATGTACTTTCAAACAAACCAAAAAACAATGTTCATGTCCACCACCTTAGTCAAAAAAAAGTTTTCTTTTTTTTTATTGAAGAAATGATACTATTAGTCGTTTCTTCTTCTCATTGCTCCTCTTCCTTTACTGGTGATCTGTTAAAGTGGTCTCCTTTAGGTCATGCTAACATAAAAATCCAAAGGCCAATCCTGTGAAATAATACTGAAATCTGTCTCTTTTTTTGCCTGATGATTTCTCTCCCATCTGGAAGTTTTTGCTGATTAAATATTTAGACCCAACCAGTCAACAAAGTTGGTCTCCCATAGCATCTGCCATCTCACCACCTGTGCCAAAATGCTTTACAAAAAAAACCAAACAAAAAAGAAAACTTTTGATTTCTTATTGGTCCTTTTGGAAGCTGGAGTCTTATTTAAATTCTAGTTTTATTCAATGAACTTGATTTTACAGAATGAGATGATGTTTATACATATCGCTTTATTCCTAGAAAATGAATCCAGTCCAGTTACAGTACTTTCTTTTTTACTTTCCTTTTAAATATCTTCATCTCATTCACATCAGATTTACTCAAGTCAGTGGAAGTAAAGTTAGATATAATGGAGTTGCTTAAGGCTCACAGTACCCACACGTGTACTTCAAGCTTCATCTCCCTCTGATCTTCTCAGGGCTTCTCTTACACCACCTCACAACATCAGCATGCTCCAGTGGATAAGAGAAAGTGCTGATTTGGTAGGACTGGCCTCCTTAATTTGTGATGAGCGTGGGAGAGGTGGACCCCCACGGGGCTGCCAAAGAGCCTCATGGCCAGGTTGTGCTGCTGCTCTGTCCCCCCAGCCAGCTGCAGATTCACCTGCCAAGTCAGCACCAGCAACAAAGTTAATTTTCTTGCTCTCACTTCCACTAAAAAGAGCAGACTTTGCAAGCTTAGAAATGACCTTTTTATGTCCAGCCAGGAAATATTTAAAAATGTCACTTTTTCTTTGGGCACTGTAAGTGAAATCATGCTTTAATGTAAAACCTTGAACATCAGTGGATCTAAACTGAGGGTTACTTTTCTATCCCGTAGGTATTCTAGCATTCTCTATTCATGATTTATCATTTAGGATTTCTGTATCTCCAAAACTGCCAGGTGTTTATAGCATTTTATATCACGAGTGGACCTTTAATAAACTATCAAATGTCATTTAGTTATTTTATTTAAAGTAAACACAGGAAAGTCTATTTCACAATGTTTTTTTTATGTAGGCGCAGTTAGGCAGTAGCTTGAATTTGATAAGCTCGAAATCTTTAAAGAAACCCTTTTTAAAAAGCATAAAAGATAGCCTAATATCAATAATGAGAAGAATTGGCTAAGCAGGGCGTGATGCTCCTTTGATGTTTTAGTGGTTAGCTGGAGAAAAAAAAAATAAAGTATACAATCCACGCAGCCATGAATCTTAGTGATTTTATCCTGAACTGTAGAGGGATCTCTTTAGGGGCTGTTAAAGAATCCAAGACAGTTACTTGATATATAAACAACTAGTTTCCCTTTGCTCAGCCAAAACCTCATATTATGCATTTAACCAAATAGCGCTTACGTAAGGCAAAGGGTCACTTGGATTTTTATAATTTGAACTGGTGTTCTGGTACCAGATTCTTGGCAAAGAGCTTGTTCTTTGACTATAAAACTGTAAAGAAGTAGTTGGATGTTAAGCAGTCCGTCTTGTAAGATATACATGTATAAGCATGTGCCAGAAAACATTGATGGATGATAATGGCTGTTTGAGGGACTGGCTGAATGTTTGGTAACAATCCATTTGCTCTAAGTACTTCACCCCTTCATAACAACTGAACAGCATCATCACTGACTGAGACATATGGCAAGCCAGTAAAGTAAGGAAAAATAGAAGCTCCACAGGTTGAGCGGTTCTTTTTATAAGGATGATTCTTTCCAGTTTTTAGTGCCTGAGAACTGATGTTCATTGTGTAGATAAGCTGCATGAAGTGGGCAACAAATTGTTGCCATGCGCATGGCAAGAAATTGCTGCTATATACTAACCCCTGAGTTGTGATTGTTGTCACACTACTCATGAAGGGAGTATGTGGGTTCCAATGGCAAACAAGAGCCCTATCTCTAGACAAGGCCAGAGGCAGCACACTGCAGGCTGGAGGCCAGTGAAAGCAAAGCCTGTTGCCTGGCAACAGTTTACAGACAGGCTAGTAGTAGGGTCCTTCAAAGCTGCCCACAGCCCTGGCTGCCCTTTGCCATTGTCACGTCAAGATTAGGCCTGCAACTCCCCTGGCCTTGAATTAATTTCATATGATTTTTCCAAAGCGTCAGTGTTTGAAGTATGTAGAATCATCTCAGTCCAGAATTTAGTTTTATATACTTGATGATGTCTATCAAAACTACTGCATTTATTCTTTCCAAAAGAAAGAAAACCACAAGGCTGCATGAAGATATTCTCAGTCTCATTCCTAAATATGTTTGATTTGGGGGTTTTTCCCTCCCATTTTATTGATTGTATTTTTATTCTGAGTTGTTTCTACATTTTTGTGTGTTTGGTTGTTGTTTTTGATTTGAGGGGCCCGTCTGTGATGGAGCCTTATTTGTTTCCTGAATGTCTAATCTGCCAAGTTCATGCCTTTGGCTACCCACTGAGAAGGGGTTCCTTGTTCTGTGTCTGCCTGGCAATCCCAGTGACTGCTGCTATCCCCAGCCTCTTGTGCACATTAACATACAGCTGTCCCACAGGATGTAGTGAGATAGACACCCAGGAGCTTCAGAGAGAAGCTGGGCACTCCCTCTCCACTCTCAGATTCAACTCACAGGCAGCAGTTGCAGCAGATGGGCTGTGGAGATTAAACCACCAGGCACATGGTAGCTATTGTGCGATGCTCATTGTGAAATTCAAAGGTCATCTGTAGGGTCAAGGCTAAATTGGTGTGGTGAGCCCTTTTTCCTGTCCCCGAACTATGCTGATAAAGGTTTTGCTAATGATATAAAAAATTTTGTGTCAGGAATATTAATCAATTAATATAGAAGGATGATTACAGTTGGAATCATTGAATAAAAATGTTTTTTAGTGCACGTTTTATTTCTTTAAACATTTTTGTGTGGTTGTTTTCTCCTTAATGTGAACAAACTATTTAAAGCCCCTTTTTTTGACTGGTCACAAACTCCAGTAGTATCTGGCTCTTGAGTGTAATATGAAAGTGTTTAATCGGGGTTCAGTCCTGCATCAAATGTCTCTGGAGTAGATGCAAGTTTTAATGGGCTCCAGCTTGTTATGGGATCAATGATAACCTACCATCTGGGTGTACAGGTTGCATTTCACAGAAGATTCTGTAATCAGAGAAACAAAAAAGGCCACAGGCCACATGTTTGTCTTCTGATGAAAAATTGGTTTCAAAAAAACAAAACACCAGAGAGTCACACCAATCATCAGCTGTATGAGAAGTCTTGGTCGTAAACTACAGTTTTAAAAAAAATGTTTTTAACCTTTTTATAGAACTTATTGTTCACATTGTTGCGAGGCCATGTTGGGATAGAACAAAACACATCAACATTCAGAAGGACCATCGTTTTGATCATTCAATGTATCCACCTGTTGACTTAAAAACAAATACAGCAGCCATGTGGATTACTACAAACACTTTCAGACTAACTAGAATAAAGAACAACAAAAGCATCTCTTGGAAAATTGTTATGAATAGGTCCCCACCTTGCCTGACATTTGAATTTCAGGTAAAGTTTTACTTAAGTCACAAACACAGCAGAGAAAAAAGAAAGTGACAAAGTGATGTTGCCTTTTGGCTTAAACAGCCTCTGCTGAGGATGCTGAGTTATTCTGAGAGAAAATACTGTACCTCATCACTTTTAAAATTCCATCAAATATACATTTCAGCCACTATGAAAAATGAAATAACATTGGTCAACACCCACTCAAGTGTCTGCTCTTACGTAGATCTGTAGCAGTATGCAGATGCAGAGGTTTGGATAAGCAGCTCGGGGTAGATGTGCTGGTTCAGTTTACTCTGCTTTTCTCCCTCTGTGCGGTATTTACCTCCAAGCTATATCCCACTATTTTGGAAATCTAAGCTGACATCCGCTCAAAAAGACAGTGTGGTTTTTAAGCAGAAACCATTTAAGCTGCCCATGTGATTTGTGATAAAAGTGTATGACGGTGTGTGGAGTGAGGACTATTTCAGGGAAGTTGTTCCGTCTAAGGATGGGCGTATCGATACTTTGGAGTCCATACTTTGATACCAACCAGTCCAAGTATTGGACTTGATACTTTTTTAGATATCGATATACCACTCTCCTGATAAAAAACATGCCATTTGATTTCATTCTGATGGTTTAAGCAATAACACTGCATGCGAAGCCTGGCCACAGTGTATTCTTTCTGCGTCACATGACGATGGCAGCCTATCAGATGTCATCATGATACTGCTATTGTTAATGCTGTTGTGTTTTGATATTTTACTGGTTTAATGCAGGTTATTGCGCATTATGATTTATTATATTTATCATATTACTATTATGTGTTTTATTTTCCATTAGAATTGTGAATAATCTAACATTAATCTGTAATTTCATTAATTTGTCTTTTTTTTTTTTTAATGTTTAATATTTAAACCTCATCCTTCAAAGGGAAAAAAGATTTTGCTATCATTTTTGATGAAAAAATACCATAACCTGATGGTTTCATATCGACGGGAAATATTTAGGTATCGCCCATCCCTAGTTCCATCCTCACTTCCTCTTTTCACTCTTGGCCATTGACTGCCCAGTTGGCTGAGGGTTTTGTTTTGCTTTATTGTCACATGTCACAAAAACATATTTAAAGTGATATTAATGTCCTCTGTTGCAGTGTTATTCTAATCCATCTGACCCATCAAGCTTTAACTTGTAACAATCCCATTGTTGAAAATTAAAGACCAATATACAAAGGTTTAAGCAACTAGTTGGCTTCAGGAATATCTGTATAATTAAAGTAGGAAGGTGCTTTAACTTTCCTGTTGTCATCTGCTGCTGTTGTTCCTGCAGTGGCTATACAGATGGCGATTAGCTCACCCCCAGGCTAGATGTTATTTCAAGATAAACAGCTCATCAAAATAGACAGTTTTGAGAATGGAGGGGTACAATTAACTGATTAAACCAACAAAACACTTCATGTCACAAGGGTAAGATTTGCATGTTCAAGTGTGTTATAGCTTGACCTCTGTATTAAATGCAGACATTTTCAGGTTAATTCAACACCCCTGAGCTTAAGCTGAAACTACCCACAAGCTCATTGTTATTTCAGTTGCTTTATTTGAATTGATTTATCATTGAAAAATTGTATTCTCAGTTGGTTTACTTTCCTCAGAGCAGGAACAGAGGTGGTTGTCAAATTATCTGCACTGTTGGTATTAAAACCAAAATGTAACAATCCCACACACCCTTATTCACACCTCTTCATGTTTTTGAATGGATAAACATGCAATTTCAATTTTCAGTCATTCAGCCTCTTTTTTGTGTATTGATCAACCCACAAGGTTGATATGGGTAAGGTATATGAGTGCATGGCGAGGCATTATATTTAACCTGTTAGTTGGCTCTTGGGAAATACATGGGGTAGTCATTATGTTTTAAAACCCCAAACATGAAATAAGAAATAAGTCTACAAACATATTACTGCCTCTAAGGGTGCTTTTCCAGATGATCCAATGTTCTGTGCTCAATCTTATCCTTTCTCTGCAAGACAGGAAGCAGGAGAGAAGTGGTGTTTGTGTAGTTGTGGTGTGTGGGAGGGCTTTCGGAGTATGTGTCAGCTTCATGAGTTGGAGGTAGTGAAGAGGGGGAAAAAAAGTGAAGCCTGAACCAATTCAGAGACTTAACCAGTACATGTTTAGTAATGTATTTTTTAAACAAACTTAGTTTGACGTTTAAGTTTTCATGAGCAACTTTTTATTCCTTTTTTTAAAAAAATGAAATGCATGTCCTTGCATTTCAGGCTGAGTTCTTCAATGTGCTTGTAATATTATCATGTTGGTTAGCAAACGATATATCTACTGGACTTGTACCATTAAAATCCTCCCAGACATTTTAATGTTTCAACCTTACTAATCATTATTGTAGATGTAGTTTGTATTAGGGGTGAGTATACAGTATACAGTAGAAAAGGTATGAATTTGGCCAGCGATAGAAATATTGCCTCTACCGGCCTGCCGCGATAGCCACGCCTACTTTAATCAAAAGCACGAAGCGGGTGGGAGAGGATGAGGTGCTTCTTGTTAAGGAGACTGTGCAACATCGATCATACGGACCTGACAAGGAAAGGATTGAAATTGAGTCCCGCAGAACGAAAAAGCAGTGTGAAAGCACCGCAAGGCGGCTTCACAGCTGATTGCGCAACTCCAGTCAATGGGAGCGGTAGTTCCACCTGGCACACCGCAGTGCTTCTGAAGGCGCTTTGCTTCTCTAAAATTCCCAGCAGTTCTATTTTTGCCGCTTCTCGCTTTGAATTGGAAATTGTATTTGCCATGAAATAGCCCATTATCTTGTAGTCATCAGCGTTTTCGGATCTGATTTCACACATCAGCTGATCCTGAGGGAAAAACAGTCAGACAGCTTCACGTGCCGGTGCTCCAGCAGCAGAAGTGACAGATGTGCTTTGGCTGGAACTTCTAAATAGTCGTTTTAACTTCATATTGAATAGTGTCAGCATGTAGATAGGGATTTTCATGACAGTGTTCAGTGATTCTAAACCCTTTGATCTGATTCGGGTATCTAGAAATAGAACTGCACAAAATCCAGCTGTCAGAAATCTGTAGAAATTTCTATTCTTTACATAAACTTGTTAAAATGAATAATGTATACATTTTAAGAGAAGTCAGGGATCAGGAAGGCTTCATGGTTTAATTTGAGTTATTGATTATGCACATTTAGAAAATGTCTTTTAATATTCACAAAATACCACAAAGATACTTTCATGACTACAGATTTTTACTGAAGGTAAAACAAAAACAAAACAAAACATGCACAATAGTTGGTATATGTTTTAACTAGCAGCTCAATACTTCATCCTCAATTTGTTCTGTCAACCCCAAAGACAAGGACTTTATCATAAACTTTACATTCTTGCTAATGTGCATGTTTTGGTTTGGATGGTTTTGTCATTTTCCGTGGTTAGATTTCACTTTTGTCTTCATGTTAAAGTTGACTTAAACACTCCTCATTTGATGAAAAACATTCATGTTAAAGATTACAACCTCATAAATGCTCTTCCCACATCTCAGTAAATAGATACAGTGGATATCTTTTATCTCAAAGTGCTGCAGTAGAATAAATTATCTTTGTGTGTAAGAGAGAGTGTGTGAAGGGGGGAAGCAAACACGCTTTCAGGCCATCTCTGGGTCAATGCTTCTTTGCCCTTCCTGAAATTGAACATTTATGACCTTTGACCCCAGTCATTCTATCAAGCCTTTTTAATCTTAGGTGTCACATCTTTCTTATTATCAGTATTGTGATCCGTCAGTTCAGCAGTGCTCTAAAAATCCGTCTCACTTCCTTCAATACGTTTACATATTGCATTTTCTGTATAAAGCATGCCTTCATTCTAACAGCAGGGGCTATTGTTTCTCTTAATAAAAGTTCTACATCAACCAGCCAAAAAAGGGGGGCCAATTGATCAAGGGTCCTATCAGTATGGCAGCTTAAAGAATATGAAAATGATCCCATTGCTCTTTCCACCTTGTGAAGTGAATCTCTGCACAACTTGATGATCCTCTTCTCGTGCATTGTTTAACCACAAGCTATTTAGTTTGCCTCAGGCTGTTCTGTTAAGTAACCGCACTTCATCCTTTGTGTTCAGCACATGCTGCTTCTTGAGCAACTGAATTTGTTTTGTATGAATGGGTCTGAACTGCATCATCTTCTTTTGCACTACAGTTTCTTAAATGCAGTGCATGTTTTGGGAGAATTTGATTGAAACAATAGTAAGAGGAATATGTAACACAATAAAAACAAATCTGCAGTCTCTGTGTGAAGGCTTTACATTTTGTAATAGTAGAAAAGAGAAGAGTTTTTTTTTTTTACACCTTGATATACATGGAAATGCATCAATGAGATACATAAAAAACAATAAAAATGATCCTAATTGTGCTTATTACTTGAACATTATCAGTATTTTGATGTAAATGTGTCTTTTTTTCTTAACATGTTTACACCATGTAATTGTTTTTACATGAGGACACACTGAACTTGATTCTTTGTTATTCATAAACAATACATTCATACATGCACAATAACTTAGGCTATGTGATATACATTATCTGTAAGTATTTCTTTCAAAAAGAAACTGACTTAGGAGGCTGGAGTTGGGATTCAGTTCTTTTAAGTAGTCTGCATACATTCTAGTCAAATCTGACTGTGTTCTCTTCACAATCTTCTTGCAAGTTGCATTGCTCTCATGTTGCATCATTCATCTTCAACAACAAACGTCCAAATATGAAAAATTATGAACTTTCATCTAACTGCCTTTGTGGTCTCTATTTCAAAATATAGCCATTATTTGACACTGTTTGTGCCATCATAGCAGTTGATAGCAGTCATGTCTGGTACTAAAATGGTCGCTATCAATGACTCTTCTCCTGGTCCATCAGAGATAACAATAATCCCAAACAGACACTTGAGACAAGAGCCCTAGCTTTCACAGCATGGCCGATGGACACATCTAAACAAGATCAAATGTGCCCTTCGCTTTCAGGAAATTGCGTCGTGTGTTATCACGGGAATTGAGTATTTCACTCCTGTAATGCCCACACAGTCCTTTTTTTTTTGGTAGCTTGTCAATAAGATTGACAAAGTGCGTGCTGTGTATTCAGCTTTTGGCTTAATGGACCAACATGATGTTCCACTTGTATTTTTTTCCAGATTATCTCATCAGTCCGACTCACCTGTCTGTTTGACTCTCAGAAAGGCAGCAGGACCAGCGACAATAACTAACCTTAAATATTCTTTTCCTTCTCATAATCCTCGTCTTGTATACTTACTTGTCCTGTTTGTTTCACTGAGAGAGATGATACAGTTTGGACTGTAATGACCTTTACAGTCTTGTCTTAACGGTTGTTCTAGCTGACTTTTTATGGCAACCTCCAGGAAGATTAGCAAGACAATGACAGTTTATCTCTGAAACTTCTTCCACCTCTGCCTCCTCAGTCTCTTCCAGAGGGGGCTTAATGAAAATGCTGTTTTGTAGCATCACTGGTTTAGATGGTTTGTTTTATCACTTTGTTTTAACATAACATGGAAAATGCTTTGTTTTTAATGTGTGCTGGACTGCATCAATTCCATAAGTGTCACAATCAAGGGTACACTTTAGAAAAATGTGGGTAAAGACAAATAGTTGATGAAACGTTGCTTCCTTTGGCTTGTAAGCACTAGAAAAAAGTCGGCTAAAATAATTATTGATGTTGTCTTAAAGCATCTGACTTGGGAACCAGCATTACAGCTTACCCACAGCTGCCAAAAGACCTTGAACCATCAACAAGTGCTCAACTTCAATTCTTTTTGGAGGGGTTTCTCTCATTTTGGCTTGTCAGTTAGTAATTTTTTTCCAGTGCGCAGACAAATACTCACAAGACAAACGCTCACATACTGTTTTACAAACTTTATTTTAAAAAAATAAAACAAAACATAAACTAAACCTTCTGTTGCATGTCACATAAAACATATCACATAGGCCTGTGAGAGGGATCACATCTCCCAGACAAATGAAATGGGGATCTTAAATATAACCATGATAATGAGACTATCAATTACTGCTCATTAGCTATGTTTACATGGACAAATATTTAACTTATCGGATTAAAATCAATCTGATTAGAGATTACAGCCGACACGTTTACATGGACGCTGGATAAAATGATCCAGTCCATTGTGTGTTTAAATCCCAGGTGTCGAAGTCCGGTCCTCGGGGGCCGCTGTCCTGCAGGATTTCAATGTT
>JAOXYM010000004.1:16563989-16578949 GCA_028567055.1 Leptatherina wallacei | reverse complement strand
CCAAGGACACTTCGACATGTAGTCAGGGGGAATCGAACCGCCGACCTCCTGATTAGTAGACGACGGCTCTATCCACCTGAGCTACATCCATATAGGAATCAGTAAGAAGAGTTAGAACTTTTTAAAAAAGTTATCTTTCTTCAGAAAAGTGTCATAACTGTTGAAAGTTGTGCCACAATGGAGAAAAATGTTAAGATGAATAAATACAACAGTTACATCCAGAAATGTGTACACACAGCAAGTTTGAATTTCCCAGGTTCAGGCACTGCGTAACTAATTAAAGGCTAAATGGTTTACACGACTACAAATTCTCGGCTTAGATTGAGTGCTGTGAACCTGAGGTGTTGGGGATTCTGTTTGAACAAAAGTACAAATAATCAATGCCAGGACACTGATGTAACACATAAGTAACCACTGTGTGGCCCTCTGTTAGGTTGAAGGACTCATTCTCCTGGTTACCTTCACAACCAACACTAGTGTCAAAATATTTTAGCTGCCAAAATACAGGTGCTGTGCATACGCCAGAGTTTTCCACCCTGTGTTGTAGCCTGTAATCACTGCTAGAGTTCAGCACTTCACAGCTGTTAGAATAAACATGTTAGAGTATTATCCAGCTAAATGTTGAAGCTGAAGAAATAAGCCCACAGAAGTTTTCTGATGGTACTGATGGAGGCTGACTCTTGATGTTCAACTTTCCCACTGGTGTGTTTGTTTAATGTTCAGATGCCTCAAGCATCTCTGCTACTGTGGAAGCCACACAGGGAACATTAGTATGTTAGTCACATCGCACAAGACAGGTGGTTTCCAAGGTGCTCCAGTCAAAGATGGCAGTGAAGTGGAACAATCATCCTATAACACCCCAGTGCTGTTATCGGTTCACTTTTACATATTTAAAATGATGTTGTGTGCATCAGTGCAGGCTTACAGATGCAGCAGATATTGTGATGGCAGTGTTACACTAGTGGAAAAAATATTTTACGCATTTTAAGTCACTACAGTTGTGAAGTTTTTGTTGCATAGTTAATCTTTTATTCTGAAAATTGGATTAAGCCATTTCCTTAAATACAATACTGAGCCTCATAGAAACTGTTGTAAGATAATAGTTCAGTTCCTTTGGCTTATCTCAAACTGGACTAATAGTTTTATCTGCTAGTACTGCTGCAAAGCAGTGTTTTTAGAATTGGGTCACTGGTCTTTATGAGCACACTTTATACACATTTCTATGTCTAAAATAATAACTTTCACCTGTTTCATAAGAAACCAAGGGCATTCACTTCATGAATTGAACTTTTAATACAGTAGTGCACAATATAACTTGTGTGTGTTGCAAGACAAATCACCTTTTTAATGTCTCTGCAACATTTAATCCTACTTTTGATACTTTAAAATCTTTATTGTAATATCACACAAGACCTGTAATTGAGCACGAAGCCTTCACATGTTTCACCAGTATAATGTTGTAATGATACAAGATTGCATATGTAGTTGTACATGACTGACAACCAATAGTTCTGCATTTCCCATTAAATCATCTCCAGCTTTAGAGCATGTTTTGTGCTGTGATCATCTACAGTACTACGATCAAACAGAAGCTTATGAATAATTTCAAACCCGTTTTTCTGTGGCGTGTGCATTGTAGAGCTGGACTGGCCCAGAGAAGCTGCTGGCGCTGGATGAGTTGATTGACAGCTGTGAGCCCACACAAGTCAAGCATATGATGCAGGTGATTGAGCCGCAGTTTCAGCGAGACTTCATCTCCCTGCTGCCCAAAGAGGTGAGTTCCTCTGTAGCCCTTATCATCTTTCCCTGGACCTTCCCTCTTTCTCCTGACTCGAACTCCCATAGGAATCCATTGAGCTTGTTCTAGAGTGAACATACCTGACAGAAACAAAGCACCCACCTCAGCCTTTGTCCTGTTCCAGTCTACCTCCAACATCATTTTTAAGGCATCTACAGTGGAGGTCCTGTGTTCCCTTTGTCCTAATTAACAAATACAAATGGTTTGACATGCCACACCGAATCTCTTATGTGATTTAGATTGCATAAGAGATTCTTGTAAAACAGCTTTTATCAGCTGTATGTTGTGTTGCAGATCAAGTACATATCACTGTTACTGGCAGCTGGTGGGGTGGGGGCTGTGGTGGCATAGAGAATGAGGCAATAGGATGCAAGATTCCAAGGTGCCAGAACTACTTAATCCACAATTAAATATACAAACAACCTTAGGTTTGTTGACACTATGATGTCCTCCCCCCTTGATTTTGGTTTTCGTCTTTCCCCTGCTGGAAATCTATGGGCTCATTCTGGGTCATTTTAGGAGGACAGTCCCTGTCGTCACAATAAAGGGAGCGTTAAAACTGGACCTGCGAACAGTTTTCTTCTCAATTTTAAAAGCAATCACTATAAAATAAAATAAAAATCTTCAAGCAGGGAATGAATTGCTGGATCAGACAGGCTTTTTAGGTGATTGATTTATGCCTTCTAAGGAGTTTTGATGGCATTTTTCTTGTGTGTCACTTGAAGACTACAACAAGTATGCAGGTTCAAAAGTGTACAAAACAGCTTACGAAGTCTAAAATATTCATTTAAAAAGTTTTAGCTGTCATGTAAAGATTACTAAATAATAGGAGAGGATTTTATTTTTATTTGAAGGTCTATTGATTTTAAGACTCAGGGTAGTTTTTTCTAAAATGGATGATGTTTGACAGTCATACCTGAAATGCAGTTGTTGTTGTTTAGTGTGTGTACGTGTCTTCAATAGCCTTTCACATAGCAACCTGTTGTGCCTCATATAGTCAAAAACAAAAAAGCAGTCTCATTAACCTGCTACTGTTCCACCCCTGTAACACACACAAGCACCAACCTGAAAGCGTATGTGAATAACCCCTCAGATTACTCTAGATTAATTAAAGAACAATATTTACAAAGCGGCTTACACTTCATGATGCAGAGCAGTCACTTGATTAAACGGTGGATCCTCCACATTTCTAGCCAAGGCAGACATTGGATCTACCAAGGATTGAACAAATACATTTGATTTTATTAGTGATGGGAAAAAGATAAGATAGAGTAATGCTTTTTACCAGGAGTTTTTATGTGTTTGTTCACTAGATTTACATTAACAAACTAATCCTGGGATTGTTACCTGCTTGTAGAAGAGTATGTTGTATGCTGTCTGTAGGTCAGACAGAACCAGTGAATGAACTGGGCGATAACAGTTCTGCTGTCTGCACTCGACTTTGTTAGATGCTGTTAATATTGGGCATATATTTTGTTGGGTGAAAGTATCTTTGTTTTTTTCTACTGTTATTTGATGAACTTATAGTCTTTTTCTGTCAGGTGTTTTTTTTTGTTTTTGTTTTTGTTTTTTTTTGTTAAATGCATCAGATCCAGAAAAAAAATGTTTTATATCCTCTTTAACATTTGTATTTACACCACCTGCATATTTCTTCTCTGTCAACAGCTGGCTTTGTATGTGCTGTCATTCCTGGAACCGAAGGACCTCCTCCAAGCGGCACAGACGTGTCGCTACTGGCGCATCCTAGCAGAAGACAACCTGCTGTGGAGGGAGAAATGCAGAGAAGAAGGTGAACTTAAGTCTTTGCAGCAGATTCAGGCTGAGCGACACCATGCTGTCGCCCTGTGGGACCAGTCTGTAGCTACTGCTGTCTGAGCTGAGCTTAAAATTACACCTGTTGTTTTAGAAAAAAAGAAAAAAAAAACTTTTGTTGGAAAGCCAGAAGCTTGTTGGTCCAATCAGGTACTTTCTCTTTCCTAACAGGTATTGATGAGCCTCTACTCCTGAAGAAAAGGAAAATTGTCAAGCCTGGTTTCACTCACAGCCCCTGGAAGAGTGCCTACATCAGGCAGCACAGAATAGACACTAACTGGAGGAGAGGGGATCTCAAATCACCCAAGGTAGCTTTTTCTTCCAATTTAAATTCCCCACTGGTTATCAAATGGCTGTGAATCACAAAAAGATGGTTTAATAACAGTCTGAAATGTAAAGTTGATGGAGAGGTAGTGCTGTGTCAGGTTTGCAACGTTCATGTGGTAGGGCACGGGATCATCTCCTTCAGTCTCTATTTGTGTTTTTTCCCTGTTAGACGTTTCCCATAAACCATGACCTGCATGCTAAAGCAAATCCCTAATGGTCCATGAAGGATTTGTGAGTTTTTAAAACAGCCATAGGTCATTTTGGGCCACTACTGGCATAAATTAAAAGTCCTGTGCTCTTTGTACTACTCTGCATATGCTGTGAGTTTTGTCTTTTGCTGAGCTGGCAGTCCTCTGACCCAGTAGCATAGACTGCACATAAACACAGAAGCATATAGCACTTCTGAAAAAGCTTTGTATACCTGCAGCACTTTCTGACATTTTCCTCTTATTTCCTTTTCACTTTGATGTAGAATGCCGCTGTCGGTATCAGTTCTTCTTATTTGCTTTGTCATCGCGCACCCACCCATCTTCATGTCCCTCTCGTTGCATCTCGCCTCATCTGTCCCATCTCTAGGTGCTGAAAGGACATGATGACCATGTGATCACCTGTCTCCAGTTCTGTGGCAACCGCATAGTCAGTGGCTCTGACGACAACACGCTGAAAGTCTGGTCGGCTATCACAGGAAAGGTAAGGGGTTAACTCATTTTCTATTTACTTAATTGTCTTTGTGTCTCGGTGGTTTTAATTTCCTCTGCACTCATACATAGTGGGGCATTAATGACATTTTGTCAATGTTCAATCATTTTCAAAATCTATGAAAACTTCCTGTCTTGACAGGTTTGAATAAAGCATAAACACACACTGCCTTTAACCCCCTACTGTTTGCATTTGTTAGTAATAAACATTTCTCCATCAACATTCTCAGTCTGTCCTATCCTCTTGCATTTATCCATTTTGCAGAGTTGTTACACTGCACATGTCCACACACAGTGTTAGTATTCATAGCTGAAGCCGATGCAGTCACACGGGCCTTGTTCTATAGCTTTGTGCAGTATATTAGAAATAAAGGCAGTGGTAGTACTGTGGGGTTGGAGAGCGGTTCATTGTGCGTTGTATATCTCAGCACTTTCCTGCCTCAGTGTTTTCAGAGTAGCTTTTTACAACAAATTCTCAGTAAATCTATATCACATATTTCTCTTTTTCATTATTACTAAATTAGAGGTTGAGTTTGAACTTGCTATTTGATTTTTACTGAATAAAAAATATTCAAGGAAAAGCCCTTAAAGAAAATTCTATTCTGCATCAACTCTGCAGGAGGTTTCTTTTTTCTGGTGGACATAATAGACCAGACATTTTTCTTTCAAACCAGACAAAGACTCTGCTTTAAACACAAAGTTAAGTTGGCTCTCAACCAAGCTGTGATTACACACATATCACTCACAGCATTTGCTGAACTGAACAGATTTCACCAAGGTCATCCAATAAGCAGAGAGCTCAGTTTGGCTCTCCTTCACGCAAAGACTAATGTCTTGTTGACAGGTTGGTGAGTTACAGCCTCAGAGGCTCCATATTGGTGGCAGACGTCTGCGGTGAGTCACATCACCAGCAGGCTCTGCTGCTTTTGCCTGAAACTGCCTGCATCACACAGACACACCGTGTCCCGCGTGTGCCTTCTACGATGCTTATCTGCCGGGGAATAGTTTGTTTACATTAGTTGTGAGGAAGTGATGAGCTTGAATCCTTTTATCTAGATGCTGGATTCTGAGCACACATCTCCTCTTTACATTTCATCTCTTTGCTTCCTTAGCTCTCAACACCAAAGAGAAATCCTCACTGGAGAGGAACAGGCAATTAAACCAAGTCAACCATTTTGGTGAAATGTCAGTCGATGCCAGTAAAACTAAAGCAAATCACAATGAGATTATCAGCCGTTGCATTTATATTTCCTCTCTATTGTCAACATTCTTCTGAGTTTTTGCAGATTACTTTAGGACTCAATTGCTGTTTTTTTTTTTGCTGTTTCTTAGTTCTTGTGAGATACAGACTGTTAAAACCATAGTTTGGGATGCTTCTGATTGCTTCTTGTGCACATGTCCACCTGTTTCCTGTTCTTCTCAGTACTGAAAGTTGCCAGGATTAACTTTATTGTACCTTTTACCTCTCCGACAAACTTAAACTTCAACAAAAGCTGTAGTTTCCCTCCTTAGCTGTGCATTTTATGCTGGAGCTTAGGTCCTTCCTAGAAGTGAATCAATAAAAGAAGAGATGGCAGCATGATGATCATCAAGGATGAAGATTCTTTTACTCCATTCTCTCTCCTTTTGAAGTCTAAGTCCATTAGACTGTAAGTGCGTCTCCCTTTCCTTTAAAATTCAGCTCCAGTAGCTTGCACTGTAGGTTGAGGATTCTAAATGGCTAAAATGGAAAAAGAAATTGGTTACATCATAGACAAATTTTGCCAGAGGTAGAGCTGTGTGAACGCTTCTGCTCGTCTTCTTTTCATCAGGCACCTTGTTGAACAATTTCAGAGCAGAGAGATTCCCCTGTGATGGAGTGAATCAAATGCTGTTACATGATTCAGAGTGTTTTCATGTTACTCTGAGCACACAGTGTCCCCAACCCGACTCTAAATATTGTATCGGATATAATGCAGACAGGCTCATAGCAGATGTTTCTATCGATTGTGTTATGAATATTTTCCGTATTTTCCCCTCAAAGATGAATTTATTTTTCAAACTTCCTGGACATTTTTTAAATGTGCTGCATCGTATTAACATGTTTATTTGCACGAGCTTGGCCTAAATTTTTAAGTGTTCAGCAAATCTTCGTCAGTGCAGCCGAATCTTTTCTATGTTTCATCCATGCAGCTACTTTTGTCCTGTCCTTGTTTCAGCTTGTTATATAAAACACAGTGAATTGGGCCCATGCTGTGAGGCAATCAGGGAATTATTAAATGAGCACGTTTATGTAAATGCATCACACCTCTGTAAAAACTAGGCCACTGTCTTAATTATTGAGGTAAGGCAAAGGCAGTTTGTTTGTGGTAAACATAATGCAATGAGCAACGCCAGAGTTTGAAATGAACATTGCATGTGTGCAACTGAGTCTAAGGTTAATCTTGCATACGTAGTTAATATTTATGTTGTGGCGGATTTTCTCAAGTTTGTTTTCCTCCGAAAGAAGTTGTTTGTTCAGACAATGTGTGAAGACTTTGTCTTTATTAAATGGACCTTTTTGTCTTTACATGTCTCTTGCCTCAGCCAGAGTTGTCAATTTCCCATCCAGGCACACCAACAGCAACACAAATCTCACTGCTTCAAAGGTGGCTGTCGGGTGTTTAACAGAGCAGCGCGTGTCCTTGGCGGTGCCTGTCAGCGGCAGCCTCAGCTGTCATATAGATTTAAGATGGCAGACCTGTGGTCTGCCGCCATTCTACTTGGGTTCATGAAAACGCCCTGATATCAAGAATCTTGTTTTCCTGCTGCTCTCTGACTCATTCCTGTGATTGTACCTGTGTATGTAGAGAAAAGTATAAAGTGATCACCCATATTTATGTGGCACATACATATCAGCCTCTCGGTACAAGGAGTCAAAGAATAGATGATTAAATGTCATCAAATAAGCAGCACAAGAGATGTTAAGGGTAAACGTATTTGCCAAAGCTCCAATTATCTGCCATACTCTGCCACGATTACCAGTGATGTGGTGGCTCAGGGGTCACGACAGAACATAAAATAGGAGGCAACAGCAGCTTTTTCTTTGGGTAACATCTTCTTTTGTCTTTCAGCACAGTCTAGTTTATGTTTTCAAACATTTTATTATCCAGGTGACAATAAGAAGACATGAACATGTCACTACTTACTGAAACTTCTTTTATTAGACTCTGTGATTTAAGCAAAGGATATTTTTCATAGAATAACATTCGACATTTTCAACCTCTTATTCCTGTATTTCTTTTTTTATATGGGATTGCAGCCGCATTAATCTTTTAATTATGTGGTGTTAGTGTAAAATGATCTGATAGCTTTACCTAAGGTTGTTTAATTTAACCTTTGCTAAACATGAGCTTGGTGCACATTTAGCCCCCTTAATCCTTATTTTCCGATATTTCCCATTAATGTGAACAGAGGCATGTCTTTGACACAAAGGGAAATCTGCTGCATACAATGTCCATCTCTCTGGGTGCTAAACCGTCACTTCCACATATTTTTGCTGAAACAAAGAGAGGATTTAGTTATAAATGTAAAGCATTATGTGAAAAGCCTCGTGTGTTCAGAAATGGCTTTCACAGGTTGAGTAAAGGACCGCTAATCTTCCTTCATTCTCAGGGACAAGCTTATTCTATGTTTCTTGAGCTGACAGATAAAGATGCTTAAGCCCTTCCTTTCAGATATTGTCTGTTCCCACGCAGTGTTTGAGTAGGCTCTAATCACACTTATTCTTGTTCCTGGAGCTCTTTTCTAAGTCTTGGATTCAAGAGAAAACTTTTGTATTTTTGTTTTCTTATTGCAGTTACAGTTTACTTTGAAGTATTTTGCCGTTCACTGATGCAACTTGTTTTGTTACGCAAAGAGCAAGTCATTAAAATAACCGTTTTAGCACCAAAGCGAGGTTGATTGTAAGGTCTTGAAACTTAGGACCACTGTGAAATGATTCGGTTCATCGAAGGATAGAAGAAGTCTGCACAATCATCTTCCTTTGTTACTGTGGAAATGAACCTTTCCTCCTGCTCAGTCAGCTTATCAGCTGCCGTTAGGCGCCACATGTAGGCCTGTCATAACACATTTTGTTGTGCGATTAATTGTCTCAGAAATTGTTGCAATAAACGATAATATTTCGCGAAGAGATAATGTCGTCATTTTGAGACCATTTTCAACTAATATAATGATAATTCCGTAATCAATAAACTTTCATTTGTAAAAAACATTTTCACTGGAACCGGAAGAAATTTTAAATAACTAAAACAAAAACAGAAGCGACACTTTAAGTCGCATTTATAATCAATGAAAAAACAATAAATATGGATAATGAAGTCTCTGTAAACAAAATTGCCTTTTAAAAAAATATCAAACATGGTGCTCAGACAGTGAAAACCAGCATAACTGCCAGTTAGTACCTCTGTAAACAAAAAAAAGTGGCAACAAAAATATACCATGCTACACTCTGTGGTATCATACGAGACTATGGGGCTGTCATGTATGACATGAGAGATCTCTTCACCTCTTTTCAAGGGGAGAGCAAAAAAGTTATTGCGGCCAGCAAACTTATTGCGCTTATTTTTTCTTACCTTGCGATTGACTTATTGCGACAGGACTAGTCACATGTTGTACATTTCAGAGACACGCTTCACTCTGAACCTCACAGAATCAGAGCCACTACCACCGTTTGCTCCTCTCCCCAAAGAATTTCAATTTAATGTTTTTGAGATAATTAAATCAGGCCACAAGTGGGACAATCTGTAGGGATGCAAATTCAATCGATCAGAAAGATTTCCTTAACTGCTGCAATCAATGGCTAATCAACCATCCCTAATGAGGATGAATGGATGCATTTTATTGAGGATGGTTGTCAACCCTTTCTGCAACAAGAATGAATAGGCACCTTTTCCATAAGATAAGTAAAAGTAATTACAAAAGCTTGTGGAGGGCTCTGAGAGATATTTTGCCCTGGAACAAAAGCATGAGCTTCGTCTTCCAATAAAAGGTTGAATAAATTTAATATAACTTTTTCCTGCCTGAAGGCTACACAAGGTCAAACTGGAATAAAATCCCAAATGAGATTCTGTTCTTAATTTGAAGTTTGATATGTATGAATGTAATCACCCCAAATGTCTTTGAAACCAACTTTCATTGTTTAATGTAGCAGAGACAAACACTGTAGTCATTACTCTTACTCTCTTCTTGTTCTTTGCTCTTACAGTGTCTGCGGACGTTGGTGGGCCACACAGGGGGTGTATGGTCATCCCAGATGCGGGACAACATTATCATCAGTGGCTCCACTGATCGCACACTCAAGGTCTGGAACGCAGAGACGGGAGAATGTATCCACACCCTCTATGGGCATACCTCAACAGTGCGCTGCATGCACCTACACGAGAAAAGGTACAGTGCAATGTAATGACTGAGCTATCTGAAGCCCTTGTGCAACTTTACAATGAACACTTTTGTAGCAGCTTTTGGTATGATTGTTTATTAAAAGAGAATGTTTCTGACAACCCCAGAGATGAAAGTAGACAACTATTTCAGTAATAGTTAAATGTTTGTTTTGTTTTTTTAAATGTCCAAACACTAGAAAAAAATTAAACTGAAAGACTTATTTCTTATAAACCAAACAAATAATGAAAACAATTGTCAGACAAATATCAAAAATTATAATTATGTAGATTTATTGAATGGATGAAAAAAAAAAGCCTCTGTCTTTTAAATTGCATATTATTCTAAATACTGTTCCTAAACATAAAGCTACAGCTAGAGTAGGTAAAAGCAATCAGGAAGGATTTAAGTAAAGTTTATACTTGTAGACGTTTGGAAAAAAACCAGGTTGATTTTACCCCCCCCCCCCCCCCCCCCCCCCGGCACAAAAAAAACCTCATCAGAAAAGAAGGGGGAAAAGGTGAAGTGTTCCCTTAGTATTCCTCGTGATTGATTGATCACATATGACTTAATCAGGCAAAAAGAGCAGCTGCAGGACTATAAGATGTATCTATGAAAGTGAGCATGTGATTTCATAGTGATTAAGTAGACCCTGTGAACCGTCTTAAGTGAACTACTGCTCACTCATTCACTTGATATCACACACTAGAGATTGAAAGTGCTCTTCTCGCCTTAGGGGCCACCAAGGTTTTTGTGTAGCATTTGATTACTCACTCAGCAGAAAGGCTGTGAGCTTCAGACAGAGAATAACATGTTGGTGATTTCCATCCATGTAGTGCTGCAAGGCATTTACTAAATAAAGAGTGTGAGCTACATGTAGTTACAGCATTTTTTTTTTTAAACAATAGAAGATTGTTTTCATTTTTTTTACAAAGTCTCTATAATCCATTGAAACTAAAGAAAGCTGTCTTAGTCAGTTACCACATTCAGTACAATTTGTCCTCTAACCATAATAATTGAAATAAATGTAAGATGTTGTACCACCTGAGTACCAGTGATTCTTAAATGGAATTTCCTTTTCTTGTTACTACCTATGATATATCTTTCAATCTTGTATAAAGACTCGTGTCGAGGCAGCTGTTTGACTTGAATAAGATTTTCTGTACATTCATGTAGGAACATTAGTGCTATAGAAGAAAGAACTGTTCATAACAGCCTCATTATTCTGTCAGTGCAGCTGCCACAGTATGATTGCAGACATGTTTAGACTTTTGAGTTTAATCTTGCGGAACGACTACTTTGAAATATTTTACCTGTGCAGAACTGTTTGTCCCGGACCAACTTGCCCCCATCCCGACTGTCATTTCTACAACATATGTCTGACTCCTCTTTGTGTTTGCTCTCAGGGTGGTCAGTGGCTCTCGTGATGCTACACTTCGTGTTTGGGACATTGAGACAGGTCAGTGTTTACATGTCCTCATGGGCCATGTGGCGGCGGTGCGCTGCGTCCAGTACGATGGGCGACGGGTGGTCAGCGGTGCCTATGACTTCATGGTCAAAGTGTGGGATCCGGAAACGGAGACCTGCCTCCACACGCTGCAGGGTCACACCAACAGAGTGTACTCCTTACAGGTGAGCAGTAACATGCAGCATGTTACTTCATACATTATATGAAATACTTTAAGCTTTAACTGTGGAACAGCTGGTGAGCCTGAGCCCAATATTTTTATGTCCTAAACTGTGGGAGACTGAGCTTAACTGATATGCATAATGTAAAATATATCCCTGTGCTCATGCAGTTGGTTTGCTAATGTGGCACACATCCAAAACAGTATTAACAGGTTCACTCAGTGAGACTGTGCTTGCATAATTATGCTGTTCTTGCTCATTCTTAGTTGCAAATTATGTTTTGGCTTGTTCCAATTGTGCATTCAATTGTTATTCATTTGTAAAAAGATCATAATTTGTGTGTGTCCTCTAAAATGTCCTCCCTCCACAAGTTTTGATGAAGGAGCACTACAGCCGACGAGGGGTCTGTTTACTACACTGATGGATCTTTTTTTTTTGTACAACCCTTCTGTGTTAGACTTTAAAGCTTTGGTGTTCTATTACTGGACGTTGGGACTAAAAGATGAGCTTTCACAGATCGATAAAATTAATCAATTTCACCGAGTTTAATCTTTAGTTTGTTAGTGGAAATGCTGCGTCAGTAAGATCTTTTTGCCATCAACTGCAAGTTTGGGCGAAGGCTGCAGTTATCTTGAAGTGACAACTTGAATATCAGCCTGTTAAAGCTGATATTTTCTGTCTGTAGTTTGATGGGATCCATGTGGTGAGCGGCTCGTTGGACACATCAATAAGGGTGTGGGATGTGGAGACGGGCAACTGCATCCACACACTAACAGGGCATCAGTCCCTCACCAGCGGCATGGAGCTCAAAGACAACATTCTGGTCTCAGGCAACGCAGACTCCACTGTCAAGATCTGGGACATCAAGACGGGCCAGTGCCTGCAAACACTGCAAGGTGAGGACATTGGTTTGAATGTTGTGATAATAGCATTATATCTCAATGTTAGGTAGGTCCAACAAATTAACTCAGAGAAAAACCTTATTTGGCATTTGCACCAGGAGCGTTATTTGACTCTGAAGTTGGAATATCATAGAAGGTATGATCCTGTGTTACATTCACTTGTGATGGAAACAGTAGTTTAGTAGCTTAAGGAGAATCTTGAAGTGTTCTTGAGGTGTTTTTATTATATATGGCTATATATGCATCATCGTTATGGGAAACGGAGCGAGAAATTGACAGATGAAGTCTGAATTATTCATGGTTGATAAACAGAAAAGCTAAATAAAATCAGCTAGTTCTCAAAATTGACTTTTTCTATAAGGTTCATATTGTTGAACTGGTTGATGGATTCTTATTGGTTTCCTCAGACTTGCACCATCAGTGTTATCTGGTTTCACCCATCCAATCTCACTTCTCGATATAGACATGTGGCGCAATAGGAAATAAGAAGGTTGATAAGTTCGATAGAAAAACACAGTTTCCCTTTCTTGATATAGCTTAATACTACAGTCGTTAGTTCCTCCCTACCAATCACAAATGCACACCCAGGCATGCTCTGTCACCAAGCCCCGCCCCTCTCAAATCACAACATAGAACACGTCTTTGCAAAAGAGGCTGCAAGGACAGCAGCAGGTCCTGAAAAAAAGACTCAGTAGTTTAACAGCATGGCAATGTTATTGTTTCCATTTGGGCTGTCAAAGTTGTTAACGTACTTTCCTTTTAATTGCGCAATTTTTTTTAAACTTTTGGCGTAGTT
Organism: Leptatherina wallacei; assembly: GCA_028567055.1. Taxonomy (NCBI): domain Eukaryota; kingdom Metazoa; phylum Chordata; class Actinopteri; order Atheriniformes; family Atherinidae; genus Leptatherina; species Leptatherina wallacei. Next base: position 16,565,590 of record JAOXYM010000004.1, on the reverse strand, counting down.
TCAGGAAGTGATGCAGAGATCAGGTTGTGGTTTTTGAAGCAGAAACAGACACAAATTGGATCTTTTACACGGACAGTTTAGCTTTAAACTCTGCAAAATGCTTCTCTGGACAAGACTGAGGTATTTTATTTACTGTTACTATATGTAGCATCTCAAATAGCACCTGCTGTAAAGCAAACCGATGATTCAGAGATCAGCTGACAAGTCCATTCAGATAGCTGTACATAAGTCCCGATAATTATGCAAGCAGCAACATTTCATGTGCAGTCATGGGGCTACCGCAGTAGGTGACACTGTCAAGTTGCCTGAACACGCTTGAACACACCAAAATACACAATTTTTTGCATTGCCTTAGGGAGGTACGCCAACTTTGGAGAGTGTTTGGGCATGTTCAGGCCCCCAAAAATGCAATTCATTTGGGAGAAGCAAAAGAAGAATAAACACTTGCACTTGCATTAGGCCTATTAAAGGCCTATTGAAATTTTCAATAGGCCTTTAATAGGCCTAATAATAATAATAGTAGTAATAGTAGAGAGGTGGAGTTGTATAGAAAGTTGTGGATTTTTCCCCCCAGGCTGCAGACTTACTTGGACGTGGACTGAATTGTGCTGCAGATGCATGAATATTGAACTATAAATTTGTGGTGAAATGCCAACAGCTAAACACAGAAGATGTCACATAGTTTGATAGTGACAGACCGGTCTAAAGCAATGCTAAATGACCTGTCTGTGTGTGAGATTGTTTGGAGATAGTATTTTGCCAACTCGCTGGTCCTGATTACAGTCTCCCTCCCTTTGTGTTTGTCTAAATAACTCCAACTCCATTAGCGCTACTTAGTGTTTCACAGGAAGTTGGAAATCCTTTGCTGAATAGGAGAGGCAGCCACCAGTACCCCACCCCTAAATGTGCTCATTAGCAAACTACATCCCTGCATGCTGGTTCTTCAAATAGGAACACACAGCAGCCGAAGAAAAGGATGCCCCAGTGACAGCCTGAAGAGAGGGAGGGCCATGATGGGGGGAGGAGGACGAGCGTCTGTCTCGTTGACAAGAGAGTTGTGCAGTAAAGGACTGGGGGTCGGGGGAACTTTGTAGGTCATATAATTAGGTCAGCGGACATTTCTTCCATTCATTAGTGTGTTTTGATAAGACAATGGTCTAACAACAAGGCCACCGCTGTCATCTGAAGAGAGTATAGGTAATGATGGAGCAGGCTTCTTTGTTGTGGTTACAGAGAGCCGAGGGAGATGAGAGGCAGGCATGTTGGGGGTTGGTGCAGATCACTGTTGTATACATGGGTAAATAACTCATCCTTTGAACTAACCTGAGACAGAAATGAAACCGTGAAATCTTCTTCACAGTTAGATTTGAACACATTTTTCTCTGAAGATGTGAAACCCAAAAGTAGGGATCGACCAATTATCGGCCTGGCCGATAATATCGGCCGATATTGGCAAATTTTGTGATAATCGGTATCGGCCATTTTTTTCGCCGATAGCCGATAATATAAGTTTATTTTAAAACACGCTCCTCTGGCTCTCATCCAGCATCTCTCTCTGCCTGAAGGCATAGCTCTGGGCTGTATGACAATGTCCCGCCTAC
>JAOXYM010000004.1:16527025-16537194 GCA_028567055.1 Leptatherina wallacei | reverse complement strand
CTGTCGGTCCTTCTGATTTGTATTAGTGTCTAACTATATTTTTTTACCCTGTTTAGACAGCTGCAAAATTCCTACAGCTCGTAGCTCAGAGTTTTTTTATTTTTTTATATGGGCACACAAATATATATGGGCTTGGTAGAAAACAATCCATGCTGCTCGTGAATCTTATCAATAGTTCTAGTGACCATCTGCCAGTATTTGCAACAATGTAAAACAATATGGAAACACAAGCAGCCAAAATGAGTTTCCTCCACAGGGTGGCCGGGCTCTCCCTTATAGATAGGGTGATAAGCTTGGTAATCTGGGAGGGGCTCAGAGTAGGTCTCCGCATCGAGAGGAGCCAGATGAGGTGGCTCGGGCATCTGATACCTCCCCGGTGAGGTATTTTGGAGGAGACTTTGGGTAGGCCCAGGACAAATTGGAAGGATTACATCTCTCAGTGCCTTGGGATCCCCCCCCCCCCGGGATGAGCTGGTAAATGTGGCCGTGGAGAGGGAAGTCTGGGCTTCCCTGCTCAGGCTGCTGCCACCGTGACCCGATCCAGGATAAGCGATTGAAGATGGATGGATGGAGTTGTCACTGTATACTTTGTACTGTTCCTTCATACTACCATACAAGACTTATTGTGTTGAAGTGTGGGTGAACACATATAAGAGAACAATAAATTTGGTCTTTCTTTTTCAAAAAAGCCATAAGAATAATTACTAAATTCACTTACACAGAACCAACAGACAAATATTTAAATTTGAAGACCTGGATAATTTCTAAATTGTTCAAATCATGTACAGAGTTAAAAATAATCAACTGCTAAACGGTATCCAAACGTTTTTCAAATTAAGAGAGAGAAAATTCAGTCTGAGAGGAACATAAAAAAAACAGCTGTAAGATAAACATCACTGTATCAGGTTCAGGGGTTCAATAATGGAATAGCTGTAGTGAAAACATAAAAACATGTCAAATAGGAAGATTTAAACAAATGATGAAAAACTGTATAATTAAAAGATATGAAACAATCAATGAGACCTCTTGAAAACAATGTATATTGTGTAATATGATTTATTATGAGAGGGTTTTATTATCATTGTGTGTTATGGTTTGTAATGTGCTTAAATATCCTGATGAAATGCTGTGAAAGTACTAATATTTAATCTATCATTGACAAAAGGTTTTGGACTAGATAAGTATTCAACTTCATCCTGAACCCTTTTCAAACTTTGAAAGCTTTGATTTTGTGTATTAAATGTTCACTTTTTTTGTTTGAAATTGAAGTTTAAAATAAAAATACCCCCCAAAAAATGTTAATAAAAATCATCACCCTGTGTTGATCTCAGTGGTGATAACATTTACCATCCTATATGGTGCAAGAAACACAAAAATTGGAAAGAAAGTTTTTTGGTACAATTTTTTTTGTTACACTTTTTCTTGCCTGCATGCTGGCATTAAAATTCACCCTGAGCAACATTCAGAATGGTATTTTGAATAAGAACATGGAGGAAAGAGCTTCTATCCTCTACACAAGCCAACAGAAACTCAATGACAGTGCTTGAAAGTCAAAGTTGATGTATAGTTGGGATTCAACACAACACGAACTATGAGCACTACAAAATTAATGGTCAGGCATAGATAATGAATCCAGAAAAATATTTATACTCTACTGCTGTCTCATATATGTAAAAAGAAAACACATTGTAATGATCTAACCTTCTCTGTCCATTTATAATATGACTGAACATTAAAAAAATAGTCTTCTACAAATTGCAAATCCTTGTTTCAAGACACAGCCTCATTTTCAGTTGTTGTTCCTTTTCTTTTTTTTCCTAATCATCTGCTAGACAGCACCGCCGTGTGTCTCTGTTTGCTTTCTACAGTAATCGCATCAGAGCCCTGAAATGAAAGACAATGGCGTCCCCAGCTAAAAGCTCCCAAACCTGCAACCATAGATGAGGAACATGGGTGTGTGTTTCCACCCCGACTGTCTCAGTTTCCCCCTGCTCCTCTGACAGCTGTGTCTCTTTCAGAGGCACCATTATGAGCCTCTCCGTGTCACACTCACATTTTTTTCTCTCTTTCTATACTGGTGACTCGGCCTGATCTTTGACTGCCACTCCCCTCTTTTTGCAGGTCCATCCACCGCTGTGATTGGCAGGTAATTACCAGCCAGATGATAGCAGCCTATTCCAAGAGCTGAGAGGTCATCAAGGTGTTTTTTGGTGCAGTTTTCTTGGACCGAGTGAACTTTCTTGAGTCATTCTCCTCTTGTGAGACAGCAGTGGGTGGTAACAGCACAGAGCTTTCAGTATAAACCTACTGTATGTGCGTGGTCTTGTCCCATCCACATCTTCTCCAGTCAACTTTGATCCTGCAGCTGAAAGGCAGGTGGGGAAAAGGCCTTGTTTTCTGTCTTAACTATTGTTTCAACAATGGTACAGGTTAGTAATTGCTCTGATTCAAATATATGTAAAAAAAAAATGAAAACATACAATGGAAAAAGCAACAAGGAAGGAAAACTAAAGAGAAACTGTGTCAAACATGAGATTGATGGATTATAATGACAATTTGTAAGTCAATTTGACCAGGATACAATATTAATTTGATGTTTGCAGATATAACCAACTCTGCCGTGATATGATTTTGATTAAATTTGATTCAGGAGTCATCAAATCATATGAGACAATATCACATGCTGATTTAATCCAATCATGTCCATTCCTATATTATATAGAATAACTAAAATATCAAAATACAATTTTATTCCTGAGCTAATTCAGACAAAAATTTAATTTATTTTGTTTTTTAACAAACCTTTAAAACCTTTAAAAATGGACTGTGGCACATTCAGTAAATTGAGATGTAAGATTTAACATAATATAAAAAACCTGAAAAATATGAACTTATATTTGTATCCATTAAATCAGAATATAGTGTAAACCTTACACTATACTCCTATTTAGAACCTAAAACAATAAAAAAAAACTTTGTTATAACAACCAAGGTAATACGGTTTGACTTCATCGTCTTTACACACCACACCTTTGGAAATTGGTATTTTCCTCATCAAAGTAAATGCAAACAATTCCACATGGTCCTTCACAAAAAAGTCTTACAAATTATTACTCTATTCGTGTTTGATCAATATTCTCAATAAGGATCAACACTGTTGGATCATTGAATCAACATATTGATGTAGATTGATGTAGGCTATTTTTACACCCCTTCATAGATAATGATATATGATCATGTTTGAGTCCCAGCCCCTCCACATGTTGAAATGTCTTTGGGCAAAACACTGAACCCTATCTTGCCTTTTAAATGCTCATGAGTGGGTGATTATACAGAGAAGTTTATACAAAGGGCAAATATAAAATAAAAAACACTATGTGAGTGTTGGTGTGAAGGGGTGAATAAATATCACATTGTAGAGCACTTTTACAATCTCAATAGATTATTGTTTTTATCATGTAAAGCACTTTGTGTTATTTACCATGTACTTCCTGGCTCTCTGTCTTACTAAGTGGAGTAATTGTTGTCTGTGTGATCTGGTCAGGTTCCTGCTGGCCGCTACCCCCTCATTTATCTCATTCACAGCATTAACACATTAAAACAGCATCCTGCAACTATATTTGGTCTATTAGCCGCTCATTTAGCGTTAGCTTCTCAGCTGTAACAGTGACACTGATGCTAACTTACTAAAGAAACAAGGCAGAACAGCCATTAGCTTGTTAATACTCTGATGTCAATGATAAGTGCACAGATTTAGTCAAAGTAACTCAAAGCACCCTACCGGGAAAAGAAGATCTACTGCTTCTCCAAAAATAAATCAGAGGTAACTCTTTGTTCCAGTGAGGCCACCGCGACTGTCAGAGCAACGCCCTTATGATATTTTTGCAGCAGTATGATCAAGTTGTGTCTCTTCTTTCTACTCAGAATACTGTTATTGCAGACTTGGACCTTGGTTACATAAGACTCAGTAGCCTTTATTTAGCTTGAGAAGGCTCTCATTTGAGGTGCAGCATAAATGATGCAGGGCACTGAATGACGCACGCAGACACAAAAGAAGAGGAAATGTTTCCACCGCAGTCGCCACTTTGGGTATAAACAGTCGCCACCATGCTGGCAACATGGCTGAGTCACAAAGTGGACCACAGGAACTGCATCTGCACCTTGAGCTCCATGTAGCAAGTTGTTTCCTTTTGGAGGCCCAGGTGTTTCATTTAAGAATCAGATATTTAAACATGAAAGCAAAACTCAGGGAAATGTGTTCTTATTTGCTAAAAAGAGAGCGAAGGATGTGGCGGAAGACGAGGCATCCACTTCCATAGAGAAACACCACAGAACATGCTGGAAAGTGCTGACTGTTCCTGGCTGCAACCACACCGCCATGCAGAGCCATCATTTCACCAACAAGACGGTGCCTTTTACACCAGCTAACCCTAATTCTTACTCCCACACATGCTGACACCACTATTATCATCTTAAAATTACAGTTCTCTCCCTGCCCTTCAATCCATTTGCAAAAGCAGCTGGCAACAGCAGCTTTCAAATTCTCTGTCTCTGGCCCTGTGATGATTCTGTACATACACACAGAAAGACATGGTCTTCATCAGAAAGCACCCTGTGTTCTGATTGATATGCACCAACTGTCCTCATATAGGCTGCTTCTACTGCTACTGCACTGGAAGAAAAAGGAAAAAAAATGCAGGCAGGCACACAGCCACAGATGAAAAGCCCACAGCTCACTCTGTGATCCAGCTTCTCTGTTGAGCCCTTAGAAAACAGAGCAGAGCTGCACTCTAAGCTAAACAGACCTGCGGTTGTGAAGCGTTAATCTAATATAAACCAGCCTAATTGATACTTTGCTGCGACTTAGAATACAAGTCCCTCTTTGATTTATTCTACCTTACCATATAAGATATGAAAAGTTAAAAAAAATGTTCTCTGGATGTGACTATTTGACACTAGACCATGAGCTGTAGAGAAATAATAAAAATGTACCACTGGAGATGCAAGGCAGACAAACAAAATAATCATGTTCAACCTTTTGTTTGATTCCTGCTTAAGGTCACAGTCCTGATGTAGTAAGAAAAAAAATCAAGGCACACAGTACACAGTGAGAAGACATCACAGGGTTTCATGCATGTTCATTAAATGGCTTGTCCCACATGTTTTGAAGTAGCATGGCAGTAAATGATCTTCTTTGTCCTCATCTTCACATTCATTTCATCTGGCATTTCTGCCTTTCACACACAAAAACTGTTGCTGGCAGATTAAACAAACCCTTATGCTGCATTCCCCTGTTAGTGGCGGCCCAAACTGTGACATTCCTCATTAAAATGAGACAAAAGAGGCCTTGACAGTTTACATAAACCACACCAGATATGTGCACTGTAAGCTTGATCAACAACACCAAAACATCTCCTTAATTAAAAATCATTAAGTTGACAAATGCACTATTAACAGCAGCAATTAATTACATACATGGCTAATGTCTTAAATAATGGAAAGTAGGGCTGAAGGATGAAAGACTAAATGGATGCGTTCACTGTAGGGAAGAACAGATGGGTGTTCTCTTTGCTCATTTGCTGCGTCAGTTCACGTTCAGTCTCCCGCCCAAACCACTAAACTACTGTATTAGGGTTCTGGTGTCAGCGGTCTGGCAGCTGATGGAAACAACTTTGTTTAGGGGAACAAATGAGCCCGTCTGAGCCACTGCATGAGCCATCTGTTGACAGAGGCCCACTTCCAGTGACAGCCACGACAAGGCTCTGATACGAGGGCCAGCATTGCTATGTCATTGAGAGGGCTACAAACATGTGCATGCACACTCACATCTGCATGCTGTTGTTGTTTTTCTTTTTTTGCAGAAGTGTGTGTTGTAGCAGCAGATGGTCAAAGCTTAGCACCAGTTTTCTTCGTATTTAAAGATGTGGTCCTTTTCAGTGACAGGGAAGATTTCTTTGTATATAGCTTTGTCTTTGTACTTCATGGATGTGCATAGAATCTCTCAGTCAGCTCCATCCCACACTTGTCCCATAAAGTACCGAAAACCCCAAAGAAGGTAACAGCCAAACTACAAGCTTGTGGCTTTTGAAGACTAGTACCCAAACCAATGGCTGTATGCATATATTGTGAACGGTCTGTGTTTTTGAGAAGTATAAAAGAATATTTCAAATTTGCATGGGCACTACTGGATGTATTCACTTTTTTCTCAAGCACTGAAAAGAAAGTAAAATTTTTGCATTGAAACAAACATTTTTGTGTTGATCAACAGTTTGGGCCATCCATCCATCTGTTAAACTTTCACTTCACACAAGGAGGTAGAAGTTTTCTTTTTCAATGTTTTCTAAGTCAACATCTTCTGGATAAATTGTCACAACTAACAAGATAGTTATTTGTGGTAACTGACAATGTATTAAATTCATTGAGAGTTTTGAGAGGTCTGTAACCTACATTGTAATTTTGGACAAAATGTCCATAATAACTCTTTTGTAGCAGCTTGTAATTCATATGGTCTGTCAGGAAACTGGACTGATCTCCCTCTTGGTCCTTTGAGAAGTCTTTTCAGTGACAGGAGAGAAGTCCTGTTGATATTTTCAAAGTCAAGTCTTTTGTCATTTTTATATTTCTGCCGACCAAAGCTTTACCTCTATGGTTCTCACCACAGCACTTAAAAAACTTCTGTTCTCAACATCATCAGCTGCATTATTCGTTCAGTGTGAGTAACCTCATGTTACATGTCAAAGTAAAGATGGTGAGCACAGAAAAGATATCTTTAAAATTCATACTTTCCTCAAACAGCTTCATGTAATTTCTTTTTCCTTTTTTTCTTACAAACCTATGAACAGTAGCTATAAATCACTGGGACTACAGAAACTGCAATGTTTTCCATAGTTCTCTTATCTGCAGTGCTCCATGCTCGTGGTCAACATACAGCTGGTGCTAATTAACTACATTCCTCTATAATCCAGAAAGATCTGTGAGGAATTGTTTTATTAGTTAAAAGAAAACTGATTAGAAATGTCTTTGTCACTTAGCAATAGCATCCCTGGAGCTGATGCTGCTCCCCCAGCACACCACAGCATACATGATGGCACCGGAGACCACAGACTGGTAGAAGAACTCCAGCAGTTTGCTGAACACATTTAAGGATCTGAGCTTCCTCAGGAAGTAGAGTCTGTTCATCCCTATCATGTATGCAGCATCTGTGTTGATCCTCCAGTCCAGTCTGCTGTCCAAGTGCACACCCAAGTATTTGTAGCTGTCCACAACCTCCACCTCCTTAGCCAGGATCTTAATGGGCTGGTGTGCAGGTTCCCTCCTCCTGAAGTCAATAACCATCTCCTTCGTCTTATCAACATTAAGAAGGAGATGCTTCCTGCTGCTACAGTCCACAAGCCTGTGATATAAAATTATATCTTACATATAATTATTTGATTTCTCAAATCAGAGTAATAAAAACTACTTCTACCAATCTGGACAAGTATTTGCCATCCAAATACAACCCATCCAAGATGCAAGCAGACAATTTGTATTTTTACTAGTTTTCCTGGTGCACATCCAGATGAGCATCCCAGCAGCAGGTAGTCCGTAGTAATTGGCTTACCATTCAAACGAACTCCGGTGCAGCAGCAAGTGTCTGAGCTTCCTTCGGTTCCTCTGCCTATTTCTTCTGAAAACTGTTGTTTGTTGCAGTTGGATTATCATTTTAAGCAGCAAAATAGCACACACAACCATCGGTGCCGCCATCTTGGACGTCGCAGAAATTTACTTAACGGCGCAAGTTGATGGCGTAACCATCACTGTCCCAATTCTGCTATTTTTCGCACTCTTGTAACCTGTGCACTCGAACCCTTACGTGCACTTCTATCAAGTGCACACTTCCTAGAAGACCATAGGGCGTAGTGTGGGTATTGGGACAGGGCCTAAGGAGACAGAGGCTTCTTTGCATTACAATAAATCATCGGGTAATAACCCTTCCTGGAATTATCTTGGTGCAAAGCCAAAAAGTAGATTACGTCTCCTGGAAAAGAGAGGACAGCATATCGCAAGCGTGATAGTCGTGAAGTCTGTGATGAAACCGACTGACCTCCATTCCCTTTCAAACAGAGGACCTCTTCTACTCCTGCTAATGAAGTAATGGGTAAATGGCAAAAATTTTATCAAGTCAGGGAAGAAACTGTTTACCTCCAACTTATTTTACTTCCTGAGTCATCCCTCTCCGCTCGGCACTAAGACTGAGATATAGGAGTGATCTCACAAGGTAGACCATACAAACCTCAGTGGAAACTCAGAGGAACTGCATCTGCCTCCGCCCAGGGAGAGCCTCAAAAAAGACAGAAATAGGCAGAGGCAAGAGGAAGGATCTTTGTTTGCCCCCAACCCCCTCAACAGCACCAAGGACCAGGACCAAGATAGGGGACCTTCACCCCACCAAACCCCCAACAGGTCATCGTCATTACTCTCCTATTCCCCCTTCTCCCCCCACCTGAAATTCACAAAGCAGATGATGGAGCGGTTGATGCTGGGCTCAGATCTACCTCACGGATCAATATGTTTTTGTACTCCATAAACCCCCTCCCCACCAGAGTGGCTGGAGGCTGGAGATTTTTCCCAGGACAAGCTGGAACCCTTTTTATTAGAAAGTTCCTGTCCAGACATGCTCTGAGAGGCGGACATGCTCTGAGTATCACAAGACTGGACGGAGGGAAGATAATGATGGCGGCGCCCTGTTGGTAAAGTTGAAGGAAATCAACTAAATCTAACTCAAATTATCAGAATGTATATAGCAAACAACTTTTACACAGTGGCCGAACTCACAGACCTGGAAATATTTATTGATCAGTACTAGCCTACTACAAACAAGGAAAAATGGATACTGCAAATCCATTCCGTACAAAAAGCAAACGCCGAACTCCACTTCACCGTCACAACATTAAACCAGCAGATGGATACACTTTGAAAAGAAAACAATCTCATTAAGGAAACAATACTGGACTTACAAACACGAAGCATGCGAGACAATCTTATTGTTACAGGCATACAAGAGAACTCACCTGACGACCTAGAAAAATCACCGACAGACTTTATGACAGCACAGCTCAAAATCTCAGCCGACATTGTCAATAATATCACATTCCACCGGGTACACCGTTTAGGCCATAAGACCCAAAGAAGACCCAGACCCATCATCGGCAAATTTGAATATTTCAAACAAAAAGAATTCGTATGGAGCAAAGGGAAAGAACTAAAAGGAACTCGCTATGGACTCAGCGATCAGTTCCCAAAAGAAATAAACGAACGTCAGAAAATGCTATACCCCATCATGAAGGACAACAGGAAAAACAACAAACGCGCTTATTTGATCATAGATAAACTGTACATTAAAGGACAACTTTTCTGCGATACAAAAATAACACCATGGCATTTCTAGAATAGCAATAGTAGGCTACTGATAATCATTTCACAAATCCCTCACCATGATAATCCAGATGAACACTGAATCTTAATTCCCCGTAATTCCCCTCCTTGTCTTCCAACACGGACAGGCATCAACCATGCTTAATTATGTACTGTCCTGTACTGTTTCACTGTATACACTTCATTTCTTTGTGGTTGTTTTCGTGCCTGCTGATATTAGTAGATAAGATCATTTTTATATGATTTAGAGTCTAAATCATATAGAATCTCAATTTTACACCATCGCTGTCAAATTGATGATAGTGGTCATCGTCATCACTGTTATTGTTATTATTATTAGTCATAGTTTTCAAGGGATGATAACACACTGTGGATATTGTGTGGTACAGGGGTGGGCCTGCTAGCTTTGGGGTGGCCACCAATCTAGAGTATCTTTTTAATGCATCATATTAGTTATCTCACAAGAGGGAAGGGGGTGGGGGAAACAAACAAAAAAAAAACCAACACACATACACATAAGGTCATATATAGAATAGGGTAAGCATGGCGTGGTACTCCCGACCTGGATTGGATGGCAGAGGTCTAAACCGGATTCGTGTTCCACGCCATGTCTTATTTTAATGCAACACATTAAATCAGGAAAATCAACACATTACACCGGTTAGGGCAGGGGTGTCCAACTCCGGTCCTTGAGGGCCGGAATCCTGCAGGTTTTCTATGTATCTCTGCTCCAACACACCTGACTCAAATTAATG
>JAOXYM010000004.1:16501020-16512363 GCA_028567055.1 Leptatherina wallacei | reverse complement strand
TGCTTCACGGGCAGACATTTCTGGCCGTGATTCAGCCGCGATACGCCCGCGAAAGGCAGTGTGACCGGGCCTTAAGGGAACATGACATTTTCTTCTTTATGCTTCTCTGCAGTTTGGATGGAGAACATTATGACGTCTTCAGTAATTCACTTCCTTTCTGGTCATCCAGTATTTATCACTCTATTTTCCAAGTGGCTGGAAACATAGCCTAATGGCCTGCACCTAAGCTGCTGCAGATAATACACCATGGTTACACATTTACCACAGTTGTCCAGCCTCCCATCCATCCCTACTTTACTCAGTCTCTCATTGCTTGCTCTGTCTGGCAGACTCAAGCCTGTAATGATGCTTTACTTCAGGATGAATACATTGCCATTTTTCATAACTACAGGCAGAAGTGATTTTCATACAGTTTCCTAGTTGACATTTCTCAACACACAGCCACTTGGGACTTACTGAAGATACATAGAGCAAACACTATAAATAAATCCTTAATGGCAAAGTAGCAGCAAACTTCTATTGGCAAGCTGAAGGAAGCACATTTTCTTTGCATTTTACCTGTAAAATTATTTGAATGATTATTCTGTTATCAAAATGGCTGCTGACCTCTATTTTTGTCATTGAACTATTGTTTTTTTTAAGTCTTTACAGCAAAAGATTACTCAGTACACCAGCCAAACATATAGACACAGCTACTAATTGAATTATGCTGTTTCTATTTTGATCAAATTATTGTGTAAATCAATGTGAAAATGAAAAAAAAGCTAAAAATATTTCTAAAGTGATAAGAGTTGCTGACAGTCTTGTATATTTTGATGACATTCTTGTATATTTTGTCAGTATGTAAATAAGTTTCCCAATGTGGTTTTTTAAAACTTAAAACCATCAGTTTTGTTGTACTGACAGTGTTATGCATCTCCTCCCAGCCCCATTCATACAAAGTAAAGAAAAACAACAATCCAACACTTTAAAACATGGAGGCTTAATTGCTGTAATGAAACTGTTCCTCACAAGGACTGCCACAGGAAACAAATGCTAAGTTTCCTCCATTGCAGAGGAGAAATTCATTAGAGCTAACAGTCAAATAAATGCAAAGTTATTGGCACCTCAAATCAGAGACTATCAGTGCTCCCAAGAATTTAAAGTTGCAGACACATCCAAATCATCTGTCTTTAGGAGACTATGTAATAGACGCTGAGTGAAAGTATGCTACTTTGACACAGTACCAACAGCATCTAAACATTTTTTATGACAAAATCCATCGTTGATAGGGCTGTTCGCTGCATAAAGGTTACAAAGCACTTCAAGGAGCTTATTTTACTGCACAAATAGATAATGTACACTTTTGTTTTAAGATTTTATTGAACTTTTCCTCTTATAATTTCGTGATTAATGATTTGACATTTTTCTTTGGTAATACTTGCATTTTCTAGAAATTACCAAACTCATCATCTGTTATTTTTTTTCTCTGAGTAGCTGGTTTTATAACTATTTGTCCTCCAGAAAAACATCTCTTAGTCTCATTCTTTTGGCTGCTTCACCTTCATGAAAACCTTTCGTGTATTCAAGCTTTGCAACTCCCACTCGCATCTTTTATAGTGTCAATTTTTCCTATTTTTCAAAGCATATTCTATCACTATGTCAAGGGAGAAATATAAATGCCTTGTGAAGCTGGAGCCAGACCTTTTGGTCTCAACCCCATTTGACAATTTGGGAGGGGTAACTGCTTCAGTTGGTGGCATCCATCTGACTAAAAGCAACTCTGAGGCTGTGCAGTCACAAGTGTCAAGCAGATTGATTGGTGTAATGTCAAAGTTGCCTTAATTTTCAAGTGAGTAACTGCCCATCTGTTGAGCAGCCCATGATCATGTCTGGCCTCTCAGGTATTTGCACTGCCCCATGAATGAATCACTTGACCTGCTGATACATAGCATACACAGAACTAAAGAAGAGTTTTCAGAGTTTGATATGGAGACAAGTCCCCTGCTACTGATTGGATGAGAAGCAGAAACAGCGAGATGATAAGGTACTCAGTCTCAGAATTGAACATTTGATCATTTAGAAACAGATACAGAAAAAGACTGATATAATTTTATCAGAAAGAAAGAGAGAAAATCAATAGATAAAAAAAATAATTGCAGAATTGTTTAATTCTAAAATCATAAAAGGTTTGCAATAAACATAAATTTAAAAAAAATAATTCACAGTAGATGATCAGATAAACAAGAAAGAAAAAATAAAACTGGAATAATTTATAAATATAAATTAATTAGAGACCAGACAAAAAGTAGACAGCAGTCAAAATAAACACAAAGTAAAACCAGGTAAATTTCACATGTAAAGAGACAAATAAGGCTGAACTTAATAGTGCATATGTATACTTATTTAATGAATTTAAAATGTAAAATTCTCATCACTTTGACAAGCAGTTCATAAGCTTAATTTTATCTTGTCTTATCAATCAAGGTTTATGTAAAAAGGTGTAATTCTAAACCGCATGCATGCATATTTGATTAAGAATGGCCAGGAAATTTAACCAGCTATGTGCCATGCAACAAAAACAAAATAATGAGACAGTTTCTGTGTCCATTCCAATGAGAGCCGTGGTCTCAGCTTCCTCATTTCTATTAAGATTTTTCTGGATCTGCCAAGTTTAAAGCAAAAATCCCGAGTCATAGTATTGATTTACTGATTTTGGTCATAACATGTCATACACATAAAATACTTTAGAGGACTTCAAGCAATCTTACATATAATTTCATGTAACATTGCCTCTATGAAATATGTAAATATATACACTGCTCAAAAAAGTAAGGGGAACACATAATCATTACCATGTAACTCAGTCGGTAACACTTCTGGGATATCAATCTGTCCAGTTAGGCAAGGCAAGACAAGGCAAGTTTATTTGTATAGCACATTTCATGTTCAAGACAATTCAAGGTGCTTTACATAAAACATTAAAAGCATCACAGATGCAAAGAAAGCATTAAAAAGTAGTAAAAGGCAGCAACATATAAAAATCTTGTTTTTGGTCACGTTTGCATTTTGCCAGTGCCCTCACCATTAGAGGTAACATGAGGCGGTGTCTGCAACCCACAGAAATTGCTCAGGTAGTGCAGTTCATCCAGGATGGCAGATCAATTCCCACTGTGGCACTTGCTGTGTCTTCCAACACAGTGTAGAGAGCATGGAAGAGATACCAGGAGACGTGGAGGGGCCGTGGGAGGACAACAACCCAGCAGCAGGACCGCTATCTGCTCCTTTATGCAAGGAGGAACATAAGGAGCACTGCAAAGTGTCCTACAAAATGACTGCCAGCAGGCCACTAATGTGCATGTTTCTGGTCAATCTGTCAGAAACAGACTCCATGAGGATGGTATGCAGGCTTGATGTCCACAAGTGGGGCCTGTTCTCACAGCCCAACAACATGCAGCCCGACTGGCATTTGCCAGAGAACACCAGGATTGGCAGATTCACCATTGGTGCCCTGTGCCCTTCATGGATGAAAGCAGGTTCACACTGAGACATGTGACAAACGGGAGAGTCTGGAGACGCCGTGGAAAACGTTCTGCTGCCTGCAACATCCTCCAACATGGGTTTAAGCAGTGGGCCAGTGATGTTCTGGAGAGGCATATTCTCGAAGGGCCGCACAGACCTCCATGTGCTAGCCAGATGTACCCTGACTGCCACTAGGTACCAGAATGAAATCCTCAGACCCAATATCAAACCAAGTGCTGCTGCAGTGGGACCTGGGTTCCTTCTGATGAATGGCAATGCTCGGTGTCATGTGGCTGGAATGTGTCAGCCAGGCCAGTCCATAGCATCAATGACATTGATGCTATTAGGGCATTGACATTGATGCATCAATGACATTGATGCTATGGACTGGCCTGTTCACCAGATCTGAATCCAATCCAGCACCTCTGGGACATAATGTTTTGTTCCATCGACCACTGGTATGTCGCGCCATAGACTGTCCAGGGGTTGACTGATGCCCTAATCCAGGTCTGGATGGAGATACCTCAGGAAAACATCTGTTGTTTTATCTGGAACATGCCCAGATGTAGGGAGTGCAAACAGGCATGTGGAGGCCACACATGCTACTGAACCTTGTTTTGAATTGTTATGAGAAATTTCCACAGAAGTTGGGTCAGCCTGTCATTTGATCCATCTACTTTTATTTTGAGTGTGATTCTGAATCCAGACCTCAATGAGTTAATGATTTTGATTTCCGCTGATCATTCTTCTTCTTCTTAAAATTTGTACATCACTTTGCTACATTTCATGTATGAAAAGTGCTTCATAAATGAAGTTTGAGTAGAAGTTAGCTTCTTATGTTTTTTTGTTCTCAATATATTCCATTATGTAATGAATTTTCAACTGTAATATTTCATTAATCAAAATCTAAGATGTGTTGTTCACGTCTTCCTTTTATTGTTTTGAGCAGCGTATATGAATATATAGAAAACTAAGTAAAACAGAGACTGAACAAAACATTGTCTTTAACTCAAATCTTTCAGAAATGGATTACTTTACTTTGAGCGTTGAATAAAGGTGCACACATTAATGCTGATAAATAAGTTGGAAGCTGACACTGAAAAGCAAAGTCCTACCAAGTTTATGAAGAAAAAAAGAAGAAACAGTCTTTTACCTTTTCCTAGCCTCTGTTACCATTTGTGCTCTCTAAAAGCTTATGTTCCACAATTTGGTACCCAGGTTCTTTTCAGCCACAATAACACGCTCCTCCTTCTTTTAAGGATTGAATACAAAGTGATGGAGTGACAAAACACTGTCAATCAAAATGTGTTTCATGACCACTTGAAATTCTTGGCTGATCACGGAGTGTGAAAACATCTGAAGCTCTGAAGCCAAGCTCTCATCAAGAGACTGCAACAGCAATCCTGACTTGACTGTGAATAGGCCCCAAGACTCCCACTCTTAACTTAAGACATCTTTCTGGAAACCCCCCTCAATAAAACTGAGCTTTGCAGCAAAGCTTCATCCCGGTTGCTGCTACTTGAGAATCAGTGCTGCACTTGTGAATGCAGACAGCCTATTTGTCAAGTCTTTCAATTAAGAGCATATAACGCCAGTGTTCCCATCCAAGAATTTGTTTTTTAGAGATGTAGAAATAAACGGGTTAACACCCTTATTTACCTGAGTGTTCTCAAACATAATCACCAAGCTTGGCTCCATGCTATGTGGCCTGCATGAAATTAGCTTGCTATTGATTCCTCAAAAATCTCCCCACAGTTCTTAGCATCATATGGTCTTAATTGGCAAAAGTACCATTTTAGTTTTGAGCAACAGTACAGTTTTGCTCTTAATGCTGTAAGGCAAGAGGCAGATTGTGCCTTTTTGTTTTTAATCATGTTTAACTTCTTGGAGAGTAGGAATACTGCAGTCTTGATGTGACATTTGGTGACATTTAGCAGAGGAATTTGAATGACTGTGACTTAACACAAAAGGTCATGCCATTCAAGAGAGTTTGCCCACTAGATTTGCCTTATGTCAACATTTCTGCATCTGTGCACAGAATGTGTGCTGTGCTGGGATATTTTGGGTCCCTCCTGCTATGTCAGATTGATGTTTGCCCTTTGAGTGGATTTGTAGTTTTTTTGCTTTTAAAAGTTTATGCAGTCCCAGACTTTGCAAATACATTTCTTTTAAGGAACACATAAATAACTACTGAAGAAGGGTCCTGGTAAATATGGTGTTATCTTGTACTATTCATTTTTTATCATCTTTGAACCTACCCCATATCATGATGCAAGATATGTTTTGCAGCTTAAAACTGTCAAACTGTCCTCACTGACCATTTTTAAAACCTGTCTTAAAATTATTTTACTTATTGGCCTTCAACCCACCTGAGACTTGATCTTATTTGCTTTCATTTGTCTCATCTGCTTTTATTTGTTTTATTGGGTCTTTTAGTGGGTCACTTTTTTCAGCTGCAGCCTGTTAAATGGCTTTATAAATAAACTGAACTTAACTGAAAAATAAAATAAAAATAACTGTCAGATATGATGTGACATCAATATCAATAATAAAACTCAAACTAGTAGAAAATACATGTAAAATTTCTGGCTGCTTTTAGGGAAAATGTTGCTCTTCTGGTGGCCCTGTTTTGAGTAGCTTTTGGCTTTAGCTGGCCCATCAAAACATTTACTGAATCACAAAAATATGAATAAATGAATGACACCACTCTGATTGCATTCTGTATTTTCAATCAATCTTACCTGGTGTACATCAACAATTCTACATCTTAAAGGGAATTTTTTAAACTTTAAGTACTACTTTTGCTTGCTTAATATACATATATTTTGTACTATTATGTAATGCGTTGTCACATGTCCCTTGACAAGTATATTTTGTTGACTTCTTCTTTACAATATTTTCTTTTGCACATACTCTGGTAGCAAGTTCTGCAACATCACTGTTTGAAGTCCAGGCTCACAGTGGCCTATAATTGGACAGGGAGTATCTGGGGTCACTTGTGATGTGATGGCATAACAAAAAAAAGCAGCGTACAGCCATGCCATCTGGGGGAGCTTTTGCCTTCCAAGAGAAACAGTGTGTCTGTCTGGCCCCACTGAGGCCAGTGCAAATCTACATTAGCAGAACTAATTACTGTTCATATTAAAACTTAATTTGTTACTACTTCAACCACACACCCCTTTTCATTCTCTCTTTTTATTCCAGTGTCACTTCATTGAGGGAGTTACCATGAGTCTGAAGTGTTTCATTAAGTGTTAGCAATCAGCATGCTCCACAAAGCTCAAATGGCTGAATTTGTTTGATTCAACGATGGATTCCTGGGTACATGACATATATTTTCCCTTTTAATTATTTTTGTTTATTTTGTTTTTTTCCAGTAAATACTAGAGATGCCAAACATTTGTTCGTGGAATTTGCTCCATTGACTGAGATAAAAACAACAACAAATAATATTGATAAGCAATTATATTTACATGTGAAACTGACACATTGTTTCAGCGATGAAGGAATAAAAAAATTAAAAATAGAAATAAAAGCCCAGTCATGGTCTTTGGTCAAACAACTCCAGACTGACAGCACCAAATTCAGCACCACCTGACATATTGTCTCCTGCTTGGCAGGAGTCTGTACACCAACCTGATAGATGTGCGTACACTCACAGGCTTCCCCTTATTGATAATACAGGGGTAAAGTCTTCAAGCTGGGCTGCACAGCTCTGAGCTGATGCAAGGAGACAGGCTCTTGTAGAGGAGCTGAGGGGGTGTCGACAGGCTCAGCCTGTGGGGAATCGACCATAAGAGCTCCCAGGTAGGTGGGGGGTATACTGCAGCTGTCTTCTCCAACAGGGCAACTGATGAGTCATTGCATGAGAAACAAATGGTCGTCACAGAATGCTAAATATAACAGTGACTCAATAATTATGGACCCACTTCAATAAACACAAACTATTTATCTCAAATAGTGACTGATTACAGTATTATGATATTACTATTAGTTTGTTTTGGCCATCCAGCACATGCAGAAAAGCCTTCCTGTATTGATAGAGCCCATTTAAAAAGGCCTCTGGTAGTTAAATGCTTTATAAAAACAGAAGCTGCTTACATCAGTTGTTTCAGCTTGAGTATACTGATTGTTAAAGACTTCATGCTACAACGTCACGACTTGAATTTAATAGCGATGTCATTTCTACAAAATCAGTGTTTAGATGGAAATTAATTGTGCATTTTTTCATGACAACTACAGTTTACAATATACAGATAGATTTTTTTCATGTCTGCAGTATGCTTTGTGCCATTTCCTTATGGAGTAAGAAAATCACAATAGTTTCCTCTTCTGAAATAATAATAATGATAATAATAATAATACGTGGATCTTATTTCACAATAGTTTCCTCTTCTGAAATAAGATCCACTTCCTGTATCTGTGTCACATCTTAGTCTCTCATTCATCCGTCTAGGAGAGTTGCTGCAGGTCTGGACTATTTTTATTGCATTGATAGAAGTTAATGTGAGTACAGGTTCTAACTAATTCCTTTGCTTCATAGAAAAGAAACCTTTGTTTGAGACCTGTCTGTGTCTGAGCAGCAGACTCTGATGAGATTTGGGAACACAGATATCTTACTTCTGTATGTATTAGATACTAATATCATTTTGATACATACAGTGTTATTTGCCCATTAGCCCACTAAAAAGCAATCATAGTACCCAACCAAATCCGAATTTTAAATACTTTTAACCATCCAAATAATATTCACAACACTTTAACTGCGGCATAGTGTTTTTAATTGTTTGAATATAACCATTCAAAACCTGATCAAACTAATGTGAATGTTAAGTTGAAATGTACAGGTACAGATGAATCCTGGGTTTTGAAAGAGAATGAATAAAGACATTTTGAGAAGTATCTTGTAAAATTTTCACATTTTACTAAAGTTAACTAACTTCCATTAGTCTGCATTGCTCAAAAGTTGTTGTGAAAATCACATTTAATTAACTGCCCAATCTTAACTGGGTTCTGAGGTTGTAGCTGGTTGCATTCTGTAAACATTCTTTTCTGTATGCTAAGCCTTGCAGTCTGTTGTGTTTGGTGCTACCACTATGACTAATCAGGAAAAGGACTCCTAACCTAAATCACCTTTTCTGAGGATGTGTTTGAAGGACAAAAACCTGATGCAGAAGTGAAAGTCAATTGATTACCTGAAGTCATTTTTGTTCAGCATCAGATTGCATAAAAGTATTACAGCAAAAATACATTACATTTGCTGCAGCCACTTTGTGGTCGCTGGTTAGAGAATTTATGAGCTTTGAACTGATTCTAAACATTTATAATTATGTATTTAAAGATGGGAAAATACAGCCCAGGTTTAATGATACTGGAGTTTTTCTACAAATTAGAGTAAAGTAATGTATGGTAATATCATTAAATCAATAAAGGAAATTTCACCCATTGTGATGCTGCTGCAGCAACAGATATGAAGTCCGAGCAAATAGAGACCAGGGCCCGTTTTCCTAAAGATTCTGAGAATCCTCTCCAGAGCTCCTAACTTAACCTAAAAATTCCTAGCAAGGAGTCTTGGCTTAGGAGTGATTCCAGAACATTCTCAGAGAACTCTGAGCAAGGAATGGACAGAAACTCCTATTTCAGTGAGGAGGCGTGGCTGACCCCGTTGCTAGGTATGAGTCATCATTTCAAAATGCCAGTGATCAAAAAGCTGATTGGATGATCCTAAAAGCTAGATAAAAAATAAACTTTTGGTGATAATGGGCAAAGGATGGACCCTCAAATCGATAAACTTAATCATAGAACCTGATCTTATGAAGACTGTGTAATTGCTCTCAGATTAAAAGCACACAAGTTAAAAGATCCATAAAAGACATAAAAAACATACCAACAAGCTAAGAAAAAGTTATTTAGGTAGAAATGTTTCCCCAGGGGGATATTCCAAAAAGTGGATTTACTGATCTAGCTGGTTATGTTAAGACTAAGCAGTAATCTTGGGTTTTGTCTTACAAAATGGCTAATCAAGATAAATTAATATGGAAACGTGCTGTGCACGTAGCCTGGTAGGGAATAGGTTTTATTCAGCTTAGTAATCTGTTGGAAGGTCACTGTGAGCGTGACCATATTTGTCAGAACCACTTTTATTAAAAGAAATGAACAGACGACTCCATTTTCTATATATATTTTTTCTATTAAAATCTTTGTCTGGCAACTTCCCCATACAGGACTTTAGCCCTTCCCATAATGCAACAGGCACGCCAGTTGTTCTGGTGACATTATTTACACTGAAAATACTTGGTAGTCCTTAAATATCAATAAGTGCCAATCCTGGGGTTGTTTACGTGTCCTGTATAGTGTGGATGATCTTCAGACATGTTCGTCACCAGTCATGCTGAAAAGTTTATTGAGGCATCGCGATTAGCTAAAGAAAAGGTTTTGACAGACAGGGGAGTCCCAGGTTTTTCTTATTTTTTCTCATTATATTGGTCATTAATCATCACTACACATTTCATTAATAGTTAATTAATTTTAGCTATTAATACATTATATCTAATAACTTTTAATCAAATATTAATTAAAAGCTCTATGCCTGAGTACATGTTATGGTGTCAAACATAACATGGCAGTATGACAGTTGGGAGCATAGGTTTTTTTCCTACTGTATATCAAATTATTCACACCTCTCTACATTATCCGTATGGATAACACATATTGAATGAAATCTCTCTTGCAGAGGTAAGAATAAGAGTAATAAGAGCATGGATCTACTCCCCCACTTTGCAGGTAGTTTATTCCCCTGCCAGAACCAGTTTTATTTCCGTAAGAATAAACAACAAAGACTTTGTGCATTAAAAACGTGTAATGCACAGATCCGAGTCGTTTAATCTGCTCGTGGTCCCACACAGTAAACATTTTATAACAAATGTTTATTTTATTTTTGCAAAACTTCCTAAATACGCTGACATATAGGAACTATTTTATGTTGGCCTCAATATACTTTTTATGCTAAACAACGTTGTCCAGAGAATCCATGCTACAGCGCGTTTCTCTCATTCACCTGTTAAATCCAGCTGATCTGAACCAGTTGATTAACGTGTTGCGGTGACTCCTGTAACTGCGTGATGTAACAGTAATTTACTGCCGAACTACATGCGCATATACGAAAATAATGCACACATGTTGGCATTAAAATTCTCATTGACCATAGTATAATCCATTTCAGGTTGGATGTTCTCTATCAGTGATTTCACTGCTTCTTTTCTTTAGCTAATTGCGATGCTGATGACGTCACAGGCTATGTCTGCCGTGGTACCAGGTATGATATAAACCTGTTAGGAAAAAACTCCTGATGAACGACAGACACTCAGATCAGTGAGAAGGCAAAAAGCTTATTTACTTGCAAGGAGGTCAACTCTGCCAGCTGACAGAGTTGAACTGATGTTTTAGTCCGAACAACAAGTATTTATACACAACACCATCCTTTGATTACTTCAATATATACAATCCCCATTGTGACCATGTTGTCTTAAGATAACATGATCATCCAGGGGATGTATGCTTAAGTATACATCCCCCTTGATGACCATGTTGGTAGGCAAACAATCCTTTACAATTCCCTTTAGTACAGTGAACATAAACACAACAGTCTTGGTCCAAAGTCATTCAGGATTCACAAATGTCATAAATACAAGATTTTTCCATCAAAACCGCAATCAGAATAACACAGGCAAACTCTCTGGGTAGATAATATGGACAAAAACTCACAGCTAACAGTTCAATGTCCCTTGTGCAGATCTTCTCCTTAACTGTGACATGTGCAGGATGACACCAACGGTGGTTAAT
>JAOXYM010000004.1:16456754-16472418 GCA_028567055.1 Leptatherina wallacei | reverse complement strand
GTGTGTGTGTGTGTGTGTGTGTGTGTGTGTGTGTGTGTGTGTGTGTGTGTGTGTGTGTGTGTGTGTGTGGTGTGTGTTCTGAGGCTTCTAACAGACAGTGGTAGCCTGACCAAAGGACAGTGAAGGTCAACACAAACATCAAACGGAACAAAATAGGCTTTTTTTAACACAAATATCCTACTGTGCTTTATCTTGTTTACAGCATCACCTCATTTTTTTCATCACTGTATGACGTCCCCAGCCAAAGGTTGTGGTGATGTCACAGCAGAGATCACTGAGTGCTTTTAGCAAGTTTGCTGTCCATGTAAATTTTTGACTGTTATACATTTAGAGGGTTTTTTCAGTACCACACAGAAGAACATTACGAGTTTGTTACATCTTTAATACTGAACTGTTTAATTTAAGCTGAAAAGCACAATTTATTGCTAATGGCTTTCCTCTGAGACAAAAGGTTTACAGGTTAAGTAGAGGTTATTGTTCAAAGTTGTGGAGAAGCCTTTTGACAAAATGATTCCATTATTATTTACTGTTTACTAACAACTATTGAGAGAATTTAACGGAAAAAATGCTGCCTTATTAAAGAAGCAGGCTCATGCCAAATAACTGTTGGGCAACAGAGCAAAATGCTTTTGCAACTAAAACTGTTAATTTGTTTTAATTTTGAGGTTCCAAAATCATTACACATGTTTTGGTTTTTAAAAATGTGTAGTATTTTAAGTATGTTAAAGGTAGGGTAGGAAATCCTGGAAAAACTGTTTGAGCAAGCTACATTTTGAAAATACACAGTTCAAAAGTCTAAACCCCTTTCTTCACCTGCTCCCCGTCTTGCTTCCCCCAGTGCATATACACCCCTTGGTTTCTTTTAATTCATGACCAGGGGCTTCATTTATAACAGACAAAATGGGGCCGAAAAGTGGCCTGATTTATATGAAGCCGGGATAAAATATGCACAGGACTCCAAATACAGTTATTTTTACTGTGGGGACTTGATTGCCCTTCTTTTGTTTATTATCGTAAAATTGTCGGTATAAATGTGACGGTACAATATAGCAGTGGCACCTAAATAGATAAACGGAAACAACAGTCACCATACTGCCTCTGAACATCACTATACAGTCACAAAAATGGTTTATTCATAACAAAACAGTGGTATACATGAACACATCACACAAACAAAATTACAAAACAGTATTTAAACATAGAAATTAAACAATTTCCTACCTAACACATGCAACAACCTCCAGCAGTTTTTCTCATTCCATCACCATCGACACTCTTAGCACAACAATAACACAACATATGGATTTTATTTCGTATATTAGGCAAAACTCAATCAGTGTGTGACAGTATTGTGCTAAATAGTGCTTAGATAGCATAAGATTATCAGCTAGTTTTCTTCATCGTCAACAAGTGAAGTCATTCCCTCCAGAGCATGCTTTCTATTGTACTTCTTGTATTGTTTTCCCATAGAGCACCCTCCAACATTGAGACCCGCTGCCTCGATGTGTAATGTGCCCCCTGCTGTCCAAAAGCAGTATGAACTAATGAACAGGTCTGACCAGCAATATTATACAAAGTGGGTTTCAGAAAGGATTTCAATAGCAAATATCTTGCTTTTTAACCGCTTGGTTACATATAAAATCTCATTGCACTGTGTGCAATGACAATAAAGGCTGTTGTATTCTATTCTATGAAGAGTTTTAACAGGGCACAAGGCTACATAAACGTATCAGCCAGCGTTTGTAAGACAAAAGCAAGCAAGATTTTTTTTTTTTAGCAATTTCTTTTAATGTCAGAGCCCCACCTCTGGCAGACACACTCTAGTGGTGGCATGCCATCATCGTCTTTGCCTTCACCTTCAGATCTGACCACTTTTTGACTTTTGGCACAGAGGTGACACATCATTCACCGACTCATCAAGTGCTGCCACTTGGCTGCCTTTGTTTAATTGTGATTCACAGCTGTGACCCCCGAATAAAATGTTTTTTTTTTCAAGCTTCCTCCACCTCACCAACAAGCACCTTGACTTTGGTCGCTGTGAAATTGCATTTTCTTGTCTTCTGGGTTGCCACGGTTAAGCTTAGAACGCCAGAGATCAGCTGGCTTGTTTATACGCAGAAACATATAAATAAGTGTAATATGAAAGTCAGTTCTTTTAGATACCACAGGCCAGAGATGGTAGAAAAATACTTTTATTTAACTAACAAATTAATCAATAAAGAAAACAAAAATCAAACACACACCAAGTCCACTAATAAAACTAGCTCTGAGGTGAGTGACAGGGAACATCAGGGCTGGGGTTTACCAGGCAGCACAGGAACAACAAGCAGGGGAAGGTGCCGTCTTCAGTCAGGTGTCACCGTTCCTCCACAACAACAACCTGTCCGATCCGTATCAGTCTGGCTTTAGACAACGCCACTCTACTGAAACTGCTCTCCTGTCAGTTACTGAGTCCCTGCGGCTTGCCAGATCCGCTGGCCAATCCTCAATCATTATACTGCTGGACCAGTCTGCTCTCTTTGACACGGTCAACCACCAGATCCTCCTCTCCACATTCTCTGAGATTGGCATCTCAGGATCTGTCCTTTCGTCGTTCATGTTCTACCTCACAGGAAGATCTTTCAGAGTAGCTATCTTGGCGAGGGGGTGTGTCCAGATCGCATGAGTTGACAACTGGGGTGCCTCAGGGTTCGGTGCTTGGCCCTCTTCTCTTTTCACTATACACCTCCTCAGTCGGTGCAGTCATCAGCTCTCACGGTTTGTCCTACCACTGCTTTGCAGATGACACTCAGCTTTTCCTTTCCTTCCCACCTGACGACACAACCGTCTTAATTCAGATATCAGCATGACTTGCTGATATCTCTGCATGGATGAGGGAACGCCACCTTCAACTAAATCTGCCCAAGACCGAGCTTATTGTCTGTCCAGCTAGTCCTTCCTTACTCCCGCTGATAAGCGTGCAGCTCAATTCTATCACACTTGTGCCCATGCCTTCTGCCAGGAATCTTGGTGTCATGGTTGACAACCAGCTGACCTTTAAGGTCCATGTTGCCTCGATTGTCTGGTCTGGTCGATTTGCTCTCTACAACATCAAGAGGATCAGACCCTACCTGACAGAACACACGACACCGCTCTTGCTTCAGGCTCTGGTCATTTCAAGCATTGACTACTGCAATTCCTTACTGGAAGGCCTGATTGCATGCTCAGTTAAGCCTCTGCAGAGGATTCAGAATGTAGCAGCATGTCTGGTCTTCAACCAGCCCAAAAGAACTCATGTCACTCTGCTGCTGATTGCTCTTCACTGGCTTCCAGTTGCAGCGTGCATCAATTTCAAATTCCTCTTCGGGCCTACAAAACAATAACCCAAACGGTTCCTGTCTACCTTCACTCCTTAATCCAGAGCTACACTCCCTCTCAACAATTACGCTCTGCATGGGAAAGATGTCTAGTGCTCCCACTACAACGTGGCGTGAAATCAGTAACTAGACTCTTTTCCTCTGAAGTTCCCCGGTGGTGGTGGAACAATCTACCAAACTCTGTCCGATTCCCAGAGTCCTTATTTACTTTTAAGAGGAAGCTAAAGACTCAGCTGTTGAAGGAGCATTTCCGCACTTAGCTTAACTCTTCTATTTGTCAGGATGAGTTCGAAAGATTTGTCCAGCTCTTTGGCACAACTCAGCACTAAACAACCTGCATACACACATTACCAAGATGATAATATGTGTGATGAAATCGAGATCTCGTAATTAAATAAGGGACTATTGTAGGGAGGGGGGAGAAAAAACTAAAAAACTAACAAACAAACCAAAAATAGCCCTGCCTCTAGCACAACATGACAGCACCTGTGTCCAACTGGACTCAGCAGTCTGACTAGCACTTAAATATGACCTCCCCTCTAGTTTGAATTCTTGCTTGTGTTGTTCTCACTCTCAGATGTAAGTCGCTTTGGAGAAAAACATCTGCTAAATGACTGTAGAAAAGAATAGGGTTTTTCAAATACCAGAGCATTATTTTAGTAATGATCTATCAAAAGTAAAAACAGTAGTTTAGAGTGTTTCAAGACTAGATACAATTTTTTACACAAAGAATCTTTGAATGATTTATTTAATTCATTTTCAGTAATTACTTCCTTGTTGCCTTGCCTTGTTCTCTCCAAAGCTTCATGTACAAAAGCTTTTACAGAAAAGTAGGTGTCTGAAAAGGGAAACTAGGTGCCAACTGGATATAATGTTCCACATAAACTACTAATATAGATATGGACCTTCTCAATAGTAGACATTTTTACTGACCACTACAAGTACAATGCAGGTAAAACAAGCTGAGATTAACAATGGATCACTTATCATGTAAGTCACAACAGCGAGCCAGCATGCATGACAGCTGAATCTCCCTGTAAGTGGAATCCTGCCATTATGAAGACGCCTGAGCTTTTCCTAGCTACTTTAAGATGTCAAAGTCTCTGAGGTGAAAATGGTTTTGTTGTGCCACAATTCTTCAGTGGTTTTTTTTTATTCATCACTAACAAGCTGTTGAAACCCTCCCTTATGAGAATACATTACCAAAGTAGTCAGGGCTTAAATTGGGCCAGAGTTCTCTGGAACCTGTATCAACCAGCTACACTAAAAAATAAATCTACCAAAATGGTCTTTTAAGTAATTTTTAATTGTTGCTTGTGAATGTTATGCTTTCAATAATTGCTTCCTTCTGTGTCCAATCTCACATGTAATAACCCTGTTCTGTTGCCCGGCTGGGATTCGTCCACCTCACCACACCTTCTTCCCCTGCATCCTGGTTCGTTGACATCCTGACCAATCACTGCTCCACTTCCTCCCTGCCCAGCATAAAATTCTCAACACTCATTCCATGGCAACATTAAGCAGTCTGCCCAGCTTGCGAGAACTTTAGACTTTTGAGAATTTGACAACCTTAAACTAGTTTTGTGTTAGTGTAGCTGCATAGCTTTGTTCTTTAGTTTTGTTTTCTGAGGGGTTTTGTTTTTCTAGATAGTGTTTAATCATTTGGGTTCTTTTGTATTTTATTATAAGACTGTTAAGTCTTGTATTTGTTTAGTTATTGGATAGTTTTTCTTGTAAGCCCTTATGGCTTCTCCTTCTATTATCTGAGTTGGTTTGTAGAGGTAGTTTGTAGTTGGGCTAGAGAGGGATTTTTGTTCAACTCCTGTGTTTTGAAACTCTTGTTGTCTGTACCGCATCTCCTATTGCAATAATAAATCTCTATTGTTCCACTTTATCATCTTGCCACTGTTCATTTTTGTTGCGGTTCAGTTTCCCTAGAGCTGGGTCATAACAGCGAATAACCAAAGAACATGTATTCTCTATGAGATCTCTTAACTTTTATTTTTTGATATTACTATCTGAGCCAAGATTGTCCATTTACCTGTCCATTCTCACAAAGTTGTGTGAACGTTGCCTGTGTTTAGAAGGCAATGAAGTTAAACTGAAAGAAATAGCTGACATTATTGGCAAATGATAAGGAGCTCTGTTGAATGAAACAAACAAGCAATTTATCTATCCAATGAGGTGTCGGAAACAACAACTGGGAGTGTGGTGATTATTTCAAACGAGCTAATTTATTGCAGTCATCCATCAGTACTGCATGTGTTTAAAGTTTTTTCTCTTGATGGCTTACGGTCCCAAAACAACACTTATCTATCCAGAAAATGCTGGATCAAAGTAAATCGCCGGGTAAGTCATGAGCTTCCCATGTTTTCATTTCAGAATGACCTTATAATATACATATTTAAAAAGAAAAAAATAATGAAAAAATATCCTTGTTTGCTCTCTTTTTGAAGCCCTGTCAAAAAAGCTGCCTCATGGCTTTTTTTTTTCGTGTGATCATATTTATATAAAGGGGTAACAGTTTGAATTCATTTGAAGTTCAGCTGACACAAAATCCACTCCTGGAAAAGCAAAAGTTGCAAAGCCAATTTAGAGAATATTAGTTTCGTAAAAATGTTCAGTCATAACTCAAGTAGTGCAAACAGAGCAAGGAAACTATACTATACCATACAGTCATTTAGCAGATGCTTTTATCCAAACCACCAACCAAAGTGGTGAGAATGATTTATGGAAAGCATGCCTAAGGCATACTGAGAAGAGAGAAGCACAGGTGGCACAGAAACAGAATAGAGAAGAGGAAGGACAGATGAGGTATGTCCTATGAAACAGTGCACAGATTATTGTACATATTCCTATAAAATTTTGAGCCAACGAGTTTCCAAGTCACTGAGGACTGTGTTGTGTTGTCTGTGGGGCTTTTCTGGCTTCAAAATAACATAATTTCACTCAAACTCTGGTACATGAAAGTTTTGTTCTCAAACGTTATTTATGTGTGTCACCATATGTATTTTTATATCATCAGATCATTTTGAATGAAATCAACTGACTCTTAGATGGTTTTTACATGATTAAAAATATTATTTTATCCTGTCAATTTACTGCTAATATTGGTAATAAGAAGAAGTATAGTCAGACACTGAACAACAAATGATAAGCTCTCATTGAAAGGGCTCCTGCATCAGACATTTTCAAACGATTAATTGGAGATTATCAGTGGTTATCAGTTCATTATATGGTACAGTGAGCCGTAATCATTTATTCATATTGGTGATCAGTGAAGACTCCCGATCCTATGCATTACAGTCCATTTTCAGGAAAAAACATTTCTAAAATTTAAACAAATTTCAGGAATGTCATTAAAAAAACAATAAAAAAAAGCTGCTTCTCATTCGGACCTTAAACACATTAGATTATTAAATACTAAAGCTAAACAGTCTTTGTTATTCGCAAAAATTCTCTCAGGTCTCACAAATTTGTTGCTAATGTGGTTTCTATGGACACTTCTACGTGCATGGCATGTTCCAATCCTGTTTTGGCCCATCTGCTAACAATGGGCTGTGTTTTATTTAAAACTACCATCGAGCAGCGGTATTAGGAGTTTATAGGCTTTGTCTATGTCTATTTTTTGTCATATTTCAGGAACATATAGGATTTTTTTTTGTTCTTTTTTTTAAATTCACTATAATTACTATATTACTATAATAACATGATGAATATTTGATTATACAGGTCTTTATAGACCACATCATTACATCCTGCTTGACTTTCATTTATTTAATCAAACTGGACTTAGTGCATTGCATTAAAACCCTAGTGGTGCATCATTGAAAGGTAGGGTAGGAGATCCTGGAAAAACAGTTTGAGCAAGCTACATTTTGAAAATGCACAATTCAAAAGTCCAAACCCCTTTTTCAGTTTTCCCCCGAAGCCATGCCTCCAGAGCAGAGGAAAGCGCAATGCTTGTTCCAGAGGGTTCACGAGCACTGACCAACTGTTTACTACGGAGCCCAGAAAGTGTCAGTTGTTTAAAAAAAAAAATATTATTAAACTGTAATTATTAAAGTATTAAACTGTGCCCTCCATTTTGCCCAATTAAACCTAAAATGTTTTTTTTGTATCAGGCTGTACACATGTTTAATTCTGCTGTGAAGTTGACCTTTTTATCATGAGAGTCTATGGGGATTTGCTCCCTTTTGGAAACAGCCCCTAGCGGATTAGGGGTGAACTGCAATTTTTGGCACTTTTGCATAGGCTTCACATTTCTCAGCCGGAGGTTGAGGTTGAGAATGTTTATAAATTGCAGTGTTTTAAACATGTTAATAAATTTGTTACTTCAAGTTCTACAGGATAGACAGCCCATAACGCCCTCCCCCCGCCAAAGAACTAGTATGCCGTCTTTTTTTTCTCTCTCTCGGAGCAGAGGATAGCCAATCTCTACCAAAGTGCATCTGTTGCCATGATTGACAGCTGTTTGTCCCGCCTCCCCTCTTGTGCACTCAGAAGGCGCTTGACAACATGGGATGATCGGGGGGCGTTCTTGTAGTGTGGCCACTTGCCGGCACATGGCACTGAGCAAATTTATGACATTTACGTCGGTTAATCTGACATATGACATTCGTGAACGATGAAAAAAATCGGTTAGTAGTCTGAACCAGGCATTAGATATCTTAGCCAAGACAATAATTTATTTTAATAACCATGTGTGCTTGTCATGGGTGCCTTGAATATCCTGTTTTGTGAGGAGGATCAGCTGTGCATGTCCTCAGAAATGTAAATTACACTTAGTCAAGACACAATATTCAATTTATTGTTATTTTAAAACTTATAACTTGTTTGTTTTGGATGACTAATGGGGATATGTCGAGTTGGCTATTTGAAAATGAAATGTATAGTTTGGCAAGATTCTTGGAAAAGGTATGGAAACTTAGACAAAGGACTCTGTTTCCTGAACTAAAACAACCTTGCTTGTGTAATTGTTATTGGGATGAGTTAATACTTTGTACGTTGGTCATCTTCTTGTTTGAATGTTAATAGTGTCATTTAAACCTATTTGGGTTGGACATGCAAGTGTATGGCACTTAAGTAAAATACACATTAAGTCATTCTATAGTTAATTTATATTTGGACCTTGTTCTAACAATTTTTCTGTATACTTTGGAGCTATTATTAATCGTACATTGTACCCGGAGTTTCTCCACACAATTTTCAATACATTGCACCTTTAATGTTAGTAATTGGTAATTTCCTTAAACATATTTGGCTTTGTTGTTTTTTTACTTCCTGTGGTGAGACAGAATTTTTTTTTCTAGATGACTACAACAATGATTATCTATAGTGAAATTTCAGATGTTAATATTCACTAAATAAGTACAGCCAATTGCACACTGCAATTCACAAAAAGTGTGATTGGGGAGTTTTAACTACATAAGTGCGTAGTGCCTCAATTTTTGCTTTCTATCTTTTACTGTTGTGAAAACCTTCTGAATTTTACATCAAACTGTTTTGCTTTTTTTTTTAAAAAATCAATTAAGAACCAATTTGAGGCAGCTCTGTTTTTTCTGTGTGGTTTTAATGACCAGAAAAGAAAACAATAATATCCTGAATATTAGAAAATTCATCAGATGCACATGTGCATGAGCAGACCCAAATTCAGACGTACCCAAACATACACAGCCCAGTTGCACCACTGATTTCACTGCATCTGACTAATTGTTTGGATGACACTGTAGCAGGAATAGGGTAATAAATATCATTAACAAAAAAAGATTTTGCTCTTTGGTTTTCTAAAAATAACATGGAACACCAGATTGAACATCACCAAACAAATTTCTTCACAGGAGATTTTATATTGTCTGAAATCTATTAAATGAAAAAACTAGAGAAATAACTTTGATGTTAGTATTTTTTTCTTCATGATTCATTCACCAGAGGACAAATATCCATTATGTGGATAAATGTTATTATTCTAAATTTTTTTAAAGATGCTGACTTTTTACTCAAAACTTCATCTCCAATGCAGCCATCTAGTTTGGACCTTGATTGCTTTTAGTGTGCTAGGATTACTTAGTTAACATGTCAATAAAAAGGTATGTGCCTAGAGCACATCGGCATCTGCAACAATCTAGTCACAATGTTTTCCCCCAAATTGAAGTGTTTCAACTTATTCTTTATTTTGTCTCTGTTTTATTATGGTCCTCCGGGAAGAAACAGAATTAATATTGGATAGTACGGTTACATGTAGAGATATCAATTATTGATGCATTTATGACACAACAACACCTTACTAAGATAGCCTATTGTCAATTCTTACCTAGGTTAATATAAAATTACTTTTTAGGGTTAGAAATCAATACTGCTTTGTAAGGGTCAGAAAATGTTTGTGTGTAAGACTAAAACACATTATTTAACAACATAATGTCACACTTATGGATGTCATTTTGCTCATTGCCTTGGTAAACACAAAAAGTGTTATAGATAAACTTTCTGGTTGTCTTTAGTGACTTCACTGCCTAAAGGTCAGAAGCAAACAATAAAAAGTTAGAAAGCAATCATTGCTCAAGATAATTGATTATCATGACTAATAAAACAATCAACAGGGCTCAAATCACTGTCATGATGACATTTCTGCACCTCATATGTAGCGATTGTCATGGCTACTACAGATCGCAGGTTCTCTAAACTATTTTCTAGATCATTTTTGCTTGCATAAACAAATAACCCATATGGTCATATTTAGGAGTATAGTCTCTAGTTGTTAATATTCATGGTCTTACATCATATTTCTTGTTGTGTGTCACAAAATGTGTCTTTATTCAGACTTTCACAATGCACAACAGTTATTGCAGGTATCCCTTTAAGTAAGCCTTTTCTTTCTCCTTCTGACACAAAAAATCTACATAGTTTAACAAAACCACAGGGCTTTCTTCCCCAGCACAATAAATCCATGCCAGTTTCCCATGAAGCATCATTAAATGATACCACCCAGACCTGTTGTCCCTGTCCTGGACAATAACAGCTCTCTATCAAAATCTTGTGGATCAGCTTCATGGATCAATGGGACTATTTAACAACAGTAGTCCAAATGAGAATTCGATGACCTGCGCTGGTCAGCTAACTGCAGCTATAATTGGACATCCCTGCCAATCACTGTCAGGTGTGTTAACCATAAAACGATGTAGCTTTGGAGTCCTGCCTATGCAGGACTTGATGCACCAACATGATGGATACAGAAACGTCAGTCAAACTGACACTTCCTGTCAGAAAGTGCTAAGCCAGCGCATTCAGCATGTGTCAAGATAGTTGAACAACTATAGTTAATTGTACAGTTTTTCAGTTGATCATTCTATTTTTGAGGAAGCACAAATGAATGTGGACTGCAACATTAATATAAAAATAAAAGTTGCTAATAGATTAATATTTTTCTATTAAGAGAACATCTCTGATGGCCTTTCGAGCTAGAATTAGTGTTTTAACTCGGACAGTGGAACCTTTTTTGTGGTTGTTTGTTACTTGTTTTCATCTGAATGAACTGTCAATTTTCTGCCTTTTGTCACATTTTCAAAACCATCATAAGACAATTCACACATCAGTATGAACACTGAAGCAGTTTTATTTTACTTTACTATACTGTACAGTCATTTAGCAGATGTTTTTATCCAAAGTGACTTACAATTGAGTACACTGGAGGCAAGGAGGGTAAATTGTTTAGGGAGCAGGATTCAAACCGACGACCTGCTCTACCACCTGAGCCACTGCCACCACGCCAAGTTGCTGGAAGTGTTCCTCATCTCCTAACCAGCCATAAAGAAAAGACTGAATGTAATTGATAGTGTTACATTTTAACAGTTCTTGCAAAAACGTATAAAATTGAGCAGGAAAATATCTAGAGTAAAATTGCTTCATTGTGTTACTGTATCTCCATTGCATCTCAGCCCAGAAACACTGTCTGAAAAAACACAAAAAGGACACTTTGCAGTCTAAAGACTCTAACCTTGGAAGATTCATACTAGTTAACAGCTTAGATTTTAGATCATGTTTCATCGCCTAACTGCTTTGGAGATTTTATGACTGCATTAAGTCAATCCAAACCAATGATGCTGTTAGTACTGCATTAGATTGAATGATGGTTGTTTGTTTTTTGTCAGATGTTGATATTTAATCTGAATTCTCCCAACTTGACTTAACATGCTGTCAGGACTGCACCTTTTTTTAAGCACACTCAGTTCATATTTGTGTATGAACTGAGTGCCGCTGTAGGTGTAGTGGTCAGCACTGTCACCTCATTGCAAGAACTTTAATGGTTTAACTCTTGACTAGGCCTTTCTGTGGAGATTTTTCTTGTTCTCCCTCTGCATGCCCTCATTCTCTGGTCATTCTGGCTCCTTTCAACAGTCAAAAAGCTTGCATGTTAAGGGAATTGGTGATATTGAATTGATCTGATGAGCGAGTGTGAGCATGCATGGTTTATTTATTTTAATTGTCTTTGTGATGGACTGATAACCTGTCCAGGTGGTGCACTGCTTCTTGCCCTGGAGCCCTGCGTGTTGCAGCAGCTCTTCTCCTAATTCAAGAGCACATCCTAGTTGATTCACTGATACATGAAGTCACTGGAAATAAAAGTCACTTTCAAAACTGAGTGGAACTGTTAATAAAAAAAAAACATGAAGTTTTTCTACATTTTATTTCCAACCCCTGTCTTAATCTACTTGCTCATACTGTAACTGCTGCATATCTATTTCCCTTAAACGATTGCTAATGTGTTCACACATACAGCTAGTGATGCTATTGCTTGGAGCAGCTGTAAATCCAATCATCTTACGTCTGAGGGCACATACTTTGTGGCAGCTGTTATCTGAGTGCATTGCCAGGAATGCCACCATCAGAGCAGCAACAGTCAGGAAGCCACAGATGATAAGATTGCATCAACCCCTATAAGGAAGACTCCTTACACAGATTAATGCACTCTTTTAATTCCAGTTATCACTAAAAGAGTTCAGTTGTAGCTGTAGTAACCTGATCTTACAGAAATATGTGAAATAAGCACAAAGTTATTTCAACACCCTCCACTTTTTATGTGTTGCCAGCACGTAATTGATCAAAATTACGTGATGGGCCCACGAAAATGAGGGCCATGTAAAGTCAATGGGGAACTTTTTTGTGACATCCACACAACTTTCCTGATTCAACAAAAGGCTTCATTTTACATTTCCGAATGCAGAAAAAAATTTTTTCCATATGTTTATTTTATTTCACTAAATAAACTGTGGTCAGGCCGTTCTCACAAATGGTTCATGTAAATTGTTGCGCAAAATAATGCGCGGATATTCGCATATATCCCATATAGTCCTGAGCACATCAGTGCTGAAATATCAATTGTGGGGTTCATCGTCATCTGCAGGACTTTTCTAGTTCTGAAACAACAAAAGAAGGCAGAATATGATGGAAAATATTTCAAATATATTCATCATAATTTTACTGATTTAACTTTGGTGCAATATTAAAGATTTGCTCTCTAATAACGTTCATTTGTATGTAGGAGTGTTGTTTATGTCATCAGATAATTTCTTATAAAACTTTAGAAGGTTTGATTTACGTGACTGAAAATATAACGTTATCCTCCTTTTATTAATTTACTGCTGATATCGGTAGAAACAAGTTGTACACTGAACAATCAATGCAATCGCATTGACTTCAGAATCAGCAGCACTGACACAGGAAGACTCCCAATCCAGTCTAACTGGAATCCAGTCCACATGCAGAGCTCAAATCCTCAGTATTACGGCGCATTTTTAGGAAACCGACATGAAATGAGACATTTAAACTGTGACTATGAGCAAAACAACCATGAGAAGGCCGCTTCTCTTCCCCAATAGACATGAAACATGTTAGATTATTGAATACAGAAGCTAAACAGTCTTTTTAATTATTTACAAAGTTTCTCTCGGGTCTCGGGAGCTCTTTGCCATGAATGCTGCAACGTATATGCTGCGTGTATGACACGTTCTAATTCTCTTCAGGATGCTGTCCACCGCAGGAAGGCAAGGTTCCATTTCAAATTGCAGTCATCCAGCAGCTCTGGGAACTCATAGGCCTGGACTTTTTCTATTTTCATGTATATTTCAGGGATACAAAGAAGGTTTTCCCTCATTTTTTCTCTTTCTATTTGTAGTTTGCAGTGGCAACAATAAAGCACTTCAATATTTTGGCCTGGTTTTTATGTAATGTTGGAAACTTTTGATCACACTTACTTACAGCGAGTTTAAAAAGCTTGTTACACAAATCTTTTAAAACTGGATCCTTTATTAAACTCACTTCACTTATTTATCATTTACTCATTTATTTAATCAAAATGGACTTGATGCATTGGAGTAAATCCCCAGCAGTGCATTTATCAACTACTTATGCACAAGCAAATACTGAAAATGTTTTACATCCAAATCAAAACTATATGCTTTATTTCCTTCTGTAAATAGTTTTACATTCCAATTTTTACTTTAATAAAAGTTTATAATATTTTCTATGTTATTTCTCAGTATTGACATGGTAGCTTGTGTGTATATATTTGATAATCTGTGATACCCTGACTCTGACCCATAGACTGTGTGCTGACCTTACATCCGGCATTTCAGGTCTTTAAAGGTTATACAAATTACCTAGATTAGTATCATAACTCTAAAG
The DNA here is from genome assembly GCA_028567055.1 of Leptatherina wallacei. NCBI lineage: Eukaryota > Metazoa > Chordata > Actinopteri > Atheriniformes > Atherinidae > Leptatherina > Leptatherina wallacei. Next base: position 16,458,382 of record JAOXYM010000004.1, on the reverse strand, counting down.
GTGACTTAATTTGGGGAAAATACTTTCCATAAAACTGAAGGAGAACAAAACCAAAAAGTTTCTTTTTTTTTATACTCGGTCAAGCTCTCTCTGATACGTTGTGTCAGAAGGGGGGAATGGATAAATGAGAAAAGAAAATGGCTTTCACTAAACCAGATAAATCATTTAAAGATCTTCATCTGAAGAATAACATCAAATCATGACTGTGATCATTGGATGTGTTGCAGATGGACAGGAGAGGGAGTGCAGGGGCCTGCTGGAGAACTTTGAGGAATGGTGCAGGTCTGCAGCTGAACCACTGACCAGTATCCACCGGACTGGTCAGTCGCAGGAGCATGTTCAGCTGCAGGCTGCTGGCTCTGACCTCCTCCCCCAGATGAGGTCAATCTGTCTGCCTGTCTGTCTCATTGACTTTTGCACTTTACCTCAGTGGATATTTCAAGGTTTATCATTAAACAACAAATGAGGATAAAGACATGTGACCAACTGTTATAGAGAGCTCTTGACCTGAGCTGTCATGTAATAACCTATGTGTTATAACAAATGGGGGCCTATACATGATAGGCCTATGGATAAAATACATTTTCATCCATTTAACAATTAAATTATTAACATCTGGATCCAAAGTTGCGTTTACCACCCCTTTAAACTTTCTGGTCGACTATTAATCTAAAATTTGAAACTTTAAATTCGATGCAAAACCGCTCCTATTTTGCAAAAACTACAATTACTTATATCAGTGCCATGATTGTAGTTTTTTAACAAACGAGCTAAAACAATACATTGGTTATGAAGCCTAGATCAGGCCTACCCAATAAAGCTGAGCTAGTGATTACACTGCTGCTAGATGATACATGTTGATAAAATGTAAATATGATGGATTTATTCAAGAAATAGCCTATAATCTTTTATTAAGCTACAGGAAGCGGGTGCAGGCTGCAGTCCTTCCGGTTTTTCCACTTTAGAGGGATTTGTAAAAACCCACTTCCTTCATATTTCAAACATCATACAGCAGAAATTTTCGTTACTCAGCAGCCTAACTAAATGATCGGCGGAGAGAAAAAGTAATTATGTCGGTTTATTTAAGATATTCGCCCCCACCAACAGCGGCGAATCGGAAGAGTAGAAAAACATCTCAGTTGAGATTTAAGCAGAGACTTCATGTTAAACCAAACATGGCTTAATATGTTTTGCTGATTATGACTGTAAAGTGTGTTTAATGTCAGCTTCTTTATGGGGGCAACATCTGGTCAAGTTGTCTTCTGCACCAGATGAAGTGTGAATTGATAACAGAACAATAAAATAATCTTTTCAATCATGTAATCGTAACAGATTCCAAGTCACTTGATCCAACTTGATCCATCTGATTACGCATGTGTAAAAAAAAAAAAAAGGAATGTGAAATTACAATAAATAAAGGCTATTTATAGGGTTAGGGGCTTTCAAGCATTTTTTGTTGTTTCAGAAGCACAAAGGTCCCGAAGACAACACGAAAGAGACCCACAAATAATTCATCAGCTCTGATATGCTAAGAAGTTTATAAGATATGTCTGAATATCCGCGCATTATTTTGCTAGAAGTCACATGAACCATTTGTGAGAACGGCCTGACCACAGTTAATTTAGTGA
>JAOXYM010000004.1:16437292-16447574 GCA_028567055.1 Leptatherina wallacei | reverse complement strand
ATCGATTTCAATTGATGTAATCGATAAATCCATGTGGAAAAAAAATCAAGTTACGCGAATTGAACCCCTCGCTTTAAGTTCCCTGCAGTGCAAATAATAACATAAGCCATTTCTTTCATGAACTGTTAGTTTACCGTAACAGCCTAACTACAAAAGTTTTGTACACGGATGCATGATTATGATGTTAGAGGCTACTTTACAAATGACTTTTCAATAAAGTATCTAATCTGTGTAGTTGACGGCATTTAGCTCAGTCCGGCATACTGTTTACACGTTGTCATGGCAACGCTGGAAGTCGGCATTCGTGATGGTTTCTTTGTATGTTCTTTGACAATAATTTTCATTTTGACAGTATCCTGGGGTGTTTGGTTATATAAACAAACTACTGTGCAATTTGTAATCATTTTGTTATTGTACCAGAATTGATTCTGTGAGGAAGTATCTGTCATACGTCATGTGACTTTGCACGCGGAAGTTGTTCATTCGGCGCCAAAAAGAGAGCCAACGTAATGGTGGAGACATTGGAGGAGTTTACGTTCCTGTTAATAAATCTACTGCTGGTCTACCTGGCGAACACAGTAATGTTGGTTGCTTCAGTTTATGGACATTGTTTAAAACATCATTCTCATGAGTATTTGAAACAAAAGAATGTTTTGCTGTATTTATGAATACTTGATATTGGAAGGACATTTTTGTCTCTTTGTTCACGGTGTTTCGTGGTTCATGGAATAAAGAAATCAATGCATCAGTAAGAAGCGTGGACTTTTGTGACCACCAGAGTAGCTACAATCTGCCACTGTAATTGACAGTTACCTTGTGATATAAAGTGGTTTGTTTTTTGTCGTTTGACTGTGCGCTAAATGCTAACATCACTTAGTCCTCTTACAGTGTAAATATCATTATATATTAAAAACGGTATAGAGACACGGCGGTGAACGCGGTCAAACCACCAAAGGTAGAGCCTGTAGCCGAGGACGTGGTCTGGGTATAAAATTTTACTAAAGAAGAAAGTAATAGAAAAATTACTTGAGGACTACAGCCAGTTTCCAATCTAAAGTCAGTCCAAAGCCGTCCCGTAGCTCTCCACCTCGAGTAGATGTACCGAGATTTACACAAGCTTTATTCCTCTTGGCTTCAAGTCTCTCGTCTCCTCCTCAGTTTTGATCCTTTTTAGGCTAGCTGACAGCCAGGAGAGGTATCCCAGGTTTCCTCTCGGTAGCCATGGTGTTCTGTTTACAAGATCTGTTGTGCACGCACTAGGAGAGACGGCGTTGTTGTTATGCAACTCCCCTTACAGCAATTTGCAGAAACAATCCGTCACGGAAAGTGTAGAAGCTAGTTAGCATTAGCAGCTTCCACCAACTAAAAGGGCGTGGACTTGTGCGATCAATGAGTAATCTAGTTTTATAAAATGACCCCTTTTCCCACATTATATTTTATGTAAAAAAAACACTTTTCTTAACGAGATTAAAATAATATCAGGTATAGTTCCTTTAAGCACTAAATGTCTGCATGCATGTGTTCCCTGTGGATTTCTGTGGATCGTGACAATCATCTGATCCATTTTAACTGTTGTTTAAAAGAACAGCCTATCTAAGGAAACCAGCGTATTGTATCAAATCTTGACTTCGATAAATTCGCAAATCCTGAACGTGCACAGGGCGGTAGTTGACAGTGGAAAGGAAAGTACTCTCTTTTAACACGAAGGAAAAACCTTCGGCAGAACCAGCCTCGACCGGTGGTGGGTGAAGAGGACAGGAGAGAGGGATCAACAGAAATGAGAATTTTAAGCCAGACACCTGCTGAGAGAAAAGAATAGAAATATATGATAATGATGCCAATACTGACATAAATTTAGACAAGGAATATAAAGAGCAGTGTATGGTTCATCATAAGACATCTTTCAGCAGTCTAATCCTATGTCAGCATAACTGAAGGATGGCTAGACCATCCTATAAGAATATATAAGAAAAAATAAGGTTTAAGCCTTATCTTAAAAGTAGAGGGGTTATCCTCCTGAACCCAAACTGGGAGCCTGTTCAATAAGAGATGGGCCTGATAGCCGAAGGTTATATGCAAGCAAATATTATTCAACTATTCAAGTAAACCTTTAGAAACTTTAACTGCAGCTTCTCCTTTAAGAACAAAGTCATTGTTCATCGGAACAATCTGTATTTACTGTGCAGGACACAATGTGTGCAGGTTTCTATTTCTACAACTGGCAGTCAAGATTGTGTCCCTACAATAGGGGTTAAAAACAGTAAGATTGCATGTGTTTTGGTTAAGGCTGTTCCTTCGGGAATACACACACACGACCACAAACAATTGTTCCAGGAACAGGCCTATGATGAAAGGCCACTACACGAGTTTTCCTAAAATATAAAACTTATCCTTTAAGAAGTTTGTGGTGGCAGGAAGTGAGGGCAAAAATAAACTCCACTTGTCCCAATAAAACAGCTTCCAACCTTCAACTATAAAGTCTGCTTGCCTCAATCAGATAGAATCCATATATGAACAAGCTGTGTGATGCTAGCATTTATATGTTCAAAGAGAGCCTGCAGGTCTGTAAGGAAGATAGTGAAGAAATGATTTACAAGAAGCAGAAGATTTGAGTTTAAGATAACTGTGGAACTTTTTAAAATTTTACTTCTGTAAGTAAAAACTGTTGGTTAGTTTGGTTCTTATTGGTTAGCAAGGTGATGTCTTGTGTTTATTAAAATATAGCTTCAAGCAAACCCTGGATTGTGAGTGGTTTCACCAGAACACTATAAAATGTTCACATTGTTTTAGGTGGCAAAAAAACATCTCTTCTAATGGCCTAGCTTGTTGGCCTGCCTGCCCTGTCATAATTCTTCTTTGCCTCTTTAAACTTAATGCACTGACCTCTGTCTACTGCAAGTAAGACACTGAATACTCAAGTACTTAAAAAAAAAACCATAAGATACTTTAGGTCCTATTACCCCTGCTTACAGAAATGGAAATCAATTGAGCTTTTGATTCCTCAGGCAAAGTTTGGAAACGCCTTTGACCATTTCTGTTCCACTCAGAAGGATGCCAGCGATCTTAGATAACAACCTGTGAGTCATCATCTCCTGTGACTCACACAGGGGAGTCTGAGGGTAGGAATTCTGGGGGAGATCATGCCAACTTTGTAATTGTCACTATTTTATCCTACAGACAAAAAGAAAAAAATAGTTTTATTCGTGTCCACCAAAAATTACAGAGCTATGCGAATATCTTTAAATTGTGCTATCCTAAAGTGTCTCTCGGGGCTTGGCACATGGCAAATGCTGCACACATTCATCTTGTCACGTTTGCTCATTATGGAAGAGCTACACACCAGCTGTGACTGGATTCATGCTTTTACCCAAGGCTGTACTGACTCGCCAGCCTCTCCTCCTCAATCACACAAAACAAATGAGGAGTAGCTCTTCACAAATTAACAAGGAAATAGAGTAAGAGACAGAAACAAGGAGAAGAAAATACAAACAAAGCCAAGAGCAGAGGCAGGTGAATATATTACATGATCATGGGTAACAAGTTTCTTTTGACCTTTGGGCTTTGAGCTGGCATATTTCACGATGTTGTGATTGCAAAGAGAGCAGACATGTCCTTTTTACAGATTTCTTCATTAGAAAGGTTATACAGCAGTGTAGAGCTGTCATCCAAATAAGATAAAAACTTGGACCATTCACATCACATTCTAACATGTTTTATTGTAAAAAAATTTAAAAAATAAGACATAATAATGTTTTCATCTTTGAATGAGGAAACTGTGCATGCAGTAGATCAGAGAGATGTCCAATTTTAAAAAAAACGTGATTAAGTTGTACTTCATAGTCTGCTGAAACATGGAGATTCAGCTGTTACACCTTGGAAGACACTGTGATAATGTTGACATTGCACCCTTAAACTAAATATGTCTTCATGTCAGTAACTTTATTCTCCCCACAGTGCATAAGTATAATTTTTATTTTAGTTTTCAGAAGACAGCAAGGTATGGAAGAGTATTGGGGCCACTGAATAAAAAATAATAGAATTTTGAGGAAAAAAGTAAGAATTCTGAATTTTTCAGAAATGGAAAAAAAGAACCTGCCCTAATAATGGTATTTTTTTAGTTTTAGAATTTTTTTTCCTTCAGTGGCCCTCATACTCATCCATACCTAGGACATAGGTGGTACATATTTACCAAGAGCAACACATACACAGACAGACACACACACACACCCCGTCTCACTGCACACAGGCAGGTGTGTCGCTCGTAGCTGTCCTACCTTCCCTCTGTGTGTACAGCAATAAATCAGAGTAGAACAATTGATCCTTGACAAAAAAAGCTGAAAATAATAGCATGAACTGTGTTTTGTCCAAATATTTCTCGGTTGCAACAACATTGTATTTCATATTATTTTGCCCCTTGTGTGGCAGCTCTACGCTTCTGTAAGGTTGACCATGGGATGGATGACAGAGGGCTTGCACAGAAAGCATGCAAAAACCAGGAACTATTTCAATCTCATTTATTGGATTAACCATTGTATCTGTTGGAAAAGTTCAGACTTTTTGTCTTTCTTGATGCTGAAAAGTTCATGGAGAATTATATTAATTTTGGCAGTTTGAGTTGAGATTTCCCAGAATGTTTTTTTTTAGATTGACTATATTCAAGCTGTTTATCTCATGTTTGTGAAGTTGTGAAGAACTTGAAATGTGTCAACAAGTGTTACAGCAAAAGAGAATTTAAGGATAATGACAGGAAATTATTTTTGGATGAGCTGCAGGATATCATGCATCTTACTGAACAAAAATATATAGATAAACACAGCAGCTACTGTCCTGTGATGTCATGGTATTTCAGTTTAAAACAGTCTAGATTAGAATTTGTTTACTTTGAAGTCCCCTCCAGGTCTGAGTGCAACTGTACTTCTGTAATTGCTTCAGGTGCAGAAAAGGCTCCCATTTAATGGCCTTGATGTATAATTGATTTTGAAATGCTATAACAGTAGCAAAAATTACACAAGGACAAAGGAGCATATTTGATAACAAGTCTTGGTAATATTGTTGATCCATCCATCCATTTTCTGTACCGCTTAATCCATGCAGGGTCGTGGGTGGGCTGGAGCCTATCCCAGCAATTATCAGGCGAGAGGCAGGTAGACCCTGGACAAGTCGCCAGTCCATCACAGGGCCAGCAGGTCTCCAAGGTGAACAGCCTCTGGCGTGTTGGATCAAGGGGGGCGGGGGAGGGAAGTCGGCAAATCAGATCCGTAATATTGTTGAATTTCACTCAAATATGTTTGCAATTTTATATTCTCTAACACCAGAAATGAAGTAGATTAAAAGAATAGCAGTCTTTTCCAGGCATGCAGCTAGTGTTTCTATCCCATGGAAAACTATATATTAATAGTTTTAGTCAAGTCAATCAAGTTTATTTCTAAGCACATTTAAAACAACGGATATTGACCAAAGTGCTGTACAGTTTAAAAACAACAAGAAAACAATATAAACAGATATGAACAAATACCAGAAAAACAACACAAAGGCCTACATTGTCAAACATAAATCTTAATTATAAACTATAGAACAAAAATTAGTTTTTATGAGTTTTAAAAATATCTACTGTTGGTGAGGTCCTGATGTGGAGGGGAAGAGAGTTTCACAGTTTGGGGCCAACAACAGAAAAGATTCTGTCAGTCTTGTATTTTAACTTGGACCTCGGGACTACCAGAAGCATTTGATCAGCAGACTCAAGGCTCTAGAGAAGCTGTGCAGAGTTAAAAGGTTAGAAAGATAAGAAGGAGCAAGCCCAATTAAACACTTAAAAACAAACAATATAATCTTAAAATCCACTCTAAACCAGACTGGGAGCCAGTGAAGAGAAGCTAAAAGAACAAGTGCAATGGAGTAAAATGCTGGGCTCTAGAGCATAAAATAGCTGATAATGGGCTAAACTGTTTGCCTAATCACTGTAGGTTCTGAAGAGTGAGGGGCCACCTGAAGCACAAACAGCCTTCATGGGCTTTTTTCTCTGGTTACATTTGCACTGCAGATAGGAAAACTGCAGTGAAGCAACAGTCAGTTTGGAGCTGATTGACAAATCCAAATTATTTCGTAATTTTATTTTTGTTTTAATTCTTGTTTTTATCTCTGTCCAGCACTTTGAGCAACTATGGTTGTTGTAAAGCACTTTACAAATAAATTTGATTTGATTTGACCATCTTGGATCAGCTCAGTGGGCCCTGAAATAACCAGTCCTATGTGTTTTAAGATGTTGGAGGAATAGTTTTGTATGTGGACAATGTTTTAACTGGTAATGCAAAGTAGGGATGCACGATATTGGATATGGCCGATATCCGATTTCCCGATATTTTACAACTCATTTGGCCGATAACCGATGGATGTTGATATGGAATCGGACTGGGCGATCATATGTTCACACTTAACGATCACTGTGAAGGAGGTGTTGGTATATAATCCAAACTTGTAACTGATTTAAATCCTCAATCTCCTCAGGTTGTCCGGCCAGAACAAATGATTGTAGACATCAGTAGACTCATGGATAACGTGGGAAAGCATGAAGGGGGACTTAGTCTCTTCCGCATTTCCAGTGAAGCAGGGATGAATGAACAGCTTTAATCAACAGCTGATCGAGGTGATGAGAAAGTACAAAAATGTCTCCAACACACGGTAAATAAAGACACGGATACTGCCGTGTGCACAATCCTGCACTGTCGAAGACCAAGTTTCACGTAACATAAAAAAATAACCGGGTCAACCGACTCATTGCACATAAAGACACAGACGACCCACCCTGCAGTAATCCCCGCCCCGTCTCGGACAACGTTTCTCATGGAGTATGAAATCCCCTGACGAAAACAGACTTTTTTTCTTGTTCTTGCAGCCTCGAGAACAAGAACAAAGTTCTCACTTCTCGTGGAGTATGTATCAAGCTTTACTGCCATCATGTGTCAATTCTCACCAAATACTGACAATTCCAATGGTCCTTGAACGCACCATTGGATGTAAATGAGTCGAAGGGGATTTTGGATTACGGATGGTCAGTGAATGCATCACCAGCATGACTTATGTAAAGGCAGTAAAAGGTGAAATTGGAAGCAATTGATATTAATTACACATTCAAAGTGATAGATAAGGGGATAATAATGAATATTACGTAGAAAAACACACAAATTGAACAGTTTAACCAAGTATCAAAACAGAATTGTATGAACAGAGGACTCAAGACTGCACACTATTTTAATAAATTACTGGGCAATGAACGAGGCAAACTTACAGTTTCATGGACGCATAGACAATGCTGAAATGAAACGCGAGTGTCCAATAAAGGAAATTTCTGGTCGATCACAGTGATTAGCAATGAGCCTATTTACTCAATCAAACATGGTGGAAATGTGTGCAACAACAGCCAATCAGAGTTGACCTTTTCCTGTTCCACTTCTATTTGTAAGTTGCAGAAGAAAATTGTATCCCCTAACATGGGAACAAGCACTCCTTCAGTAGCGTTTGATTGCCTTTGATATGCTGGATTTCTGCACGTAAACCAAAAAAAACAACAGCATATATGTTGCTTGAATTATTGTTTGGGGGTTTTTGTTATGTCAGCAACGTTTTGCTAAGTTTCTAGTAGCTTTAAATACTTAGACTTTTCCGTATCTAGGCTACTATTTAACTGTCTGTCTGTCCATCCTTATCAGAGAGATCGGGTCAATTACTGTATTAACTTCAAATAATTCAGATCACTCAATCGCCTGAAGTACACGAGCAGCATTCAAAAAGGAGCTAAAGTTTGCTTGGATTCGACTAATACTGGTGCATTTAGGAAAAAACTTTTTTTCAGGTGCATGTCGGTAGCATGGTCAAAAATGTCGTTACTGCCAAAAACACTCTCCTACTGCTGTTTTGTGGCTGATACAATCAGAAACTGTTTCACTGTTATTTCATATGTTCCTACATTCATTGTACTGTGTAAATATTATTTTCATATTTTTCTATATTCATCTCATTTAATTTGCATTTTTACCTACTTGTATGTTATTAAAATGTTGAACTTATTTCTTTCAGTACAGATGCAATAATATAAAAAAGAATTGTGATAGAAATCGAGATTGGACAATATGGAAAAATATATTGTGATCTTTTTTCTTGGAATCATGCCCAGCCCTAGTATGGATATAAAAATATCTCCTTAAGCAATTTAAAAAAAATCAGCTGGCCATTTTCCCACTACCGTCGACTTTTCACTGACTGAACTGCTTGAGCTATTAAAAACATGATTGGGAAATAATCATTAGGTGCACTTCTAATTAGCACCATAATCAAGAGCCAAAGCAGAAGATTAATTAGAGGAGAGACAGCTCTTATCCGTTGGCTTGCTCTTCAGCTATAACTGCTTTGTACCATTAATTCACTTGTTCTCACAATGTAATCATGTTTTGTTCTTATTGTTGTACAGTGACTACTACTTACAATATTCTATTACCTTGATTTATATGAATAAAGGCTATAATATTTTGGATTTTCCAAAGTATAGATTTATAATTCCATGAAGTAAAACAAACAAAAAAGATAAAGAAAGCAAATGTAAAGGAGAAACCCCTGGTTGATTTGACATGGAATGCCTACAAATGCTATTTATTTTCACAAAACACATGTGGGTTAATGTAAATGTTCATGTATTTTTTTACAGTCTATGGTATGAACAAACGCCCCAATACATCTGACTGTTTTACTCAGGGGTAACTTTCAAAGGATTATCAAAATAGTCACGTCAGCGTCAAATCTATTTCTCGTATAAATTTTACTTCATTCTATTGCCAGTAAGTTGTTATTTCTTACAGATTCCCTCAAGCATGTGTAACACATGGGCATGTGGTCTATATGTGGTTGCTACATCTGATAAACAATTACAAGTCCAGCAGTCTAAAAGATTAAGCACTCTTGCCCCATCACATGGACAGAACTGTAATTGTTGTAGACATGCACAGCCAGTTTCTTTTATCTGCTGGTACCATGTCCTTGTGAGGGAATAATGGATTTGTAATCATATTATGAACTGTCACTGTATCGTTTCAACCTGCAATAGACTTAAGCGTATTCAGGAAATTGTATCCTCCATTTCTGCCATTGGGCCTGATGCCCTTTCATCTTATTGTCTGATGAAACATGTAACTTCAAAGGCTCACATATTTTCCATTTAGGAAACTCTGGTTCAAGGAAATGCAGTAACTATGTTTTTTATTTTAGATCGTGGCGCTTCCACATGCAAGGACTCTTCTGTAATCTGTAGGACTGTTTGTGTGATGATTTAACATACAAACACATTCTAATGTTGTGGTTGTCTGAATATGTGCTTACATGTACCGAGGTGGTTTTTTTTGTGGCCCTGCACAGCGCTCCTGTAGGGCGTTGTGCCGAGCCACTTCTTTTTTTCCCTCACCCCCATCCTTCCTCATGTGTATTTTTTTTCTGATCTGCAAAAAGCTGAACTCTTACAGTGCAGTCCTAGTCTACCTGATCCTATTAATGTTCATTGTTGATGTTTATTTGTCTAATCTTGGACGGGTTGTAACTGGGAATCAAATTCTGTCGTACCGGGACACTGGTTCAATGGCCACACTAAATTGATTCTGATTCTGAAATAAGAAAAAATGCAGCTCAAAATTTTGCATTACATTAAACTAGTCTGATGCCGCAAGGAACCATATTTAATCTGAAAGTATCTAATTACACAAAGACTGGGTTTGTGCTGTATCTTTATATCTATCTCCTCCTGTTTATCTCAAAAGTATCTATATAGAAACTTATTCTATTTATGTACATTGGAAAAAGTAATATTTCTGTCCAGCAGTCATGATAAAATCAAATTGCTCTCTACAGGTTCCTACACTTTACTATCTGAGCATGCCACATTGCTTTTGCTTGTTGGAGTTCAAGGCAGCACCGATGGGGTGGAGTATTGTATATTTGAGGTCATTCAATTAACATTTCAGGTTGATATCTGCTGTTGATTCCAACTGGGAAATACATCTTTAGAAAAAGAACTAAATATGCCATCAAATCTTTTTAGTCTTTCCAACCAAGCCAGAAAGGCTTTTGTTTATGCCGCAGATTCAAATGTTCTGGTTAGACTCATCGTGTAATAGTATGTGCACAGTCATACACATGATGGACCCAGTTGCCGTACCTTACTGTCTTCTTCCGCTTATCCGGGGTCGGGTCGCGGGGGCAGCAGCCTGAGCAGGGAAGCCCAGACTTCCCTCTCCCCGGCCAC
>JAOXYM010000004.1:16339758-16371050 GCA_028567055.1 Leptatherina wallacei | reverse complement strand
ATAGATAGATAGATAGATAGATAGATAGATAGATAGATAGATAGATAGATAGATAGATAGATAGATAGATAGATATGTACCAAAAGGTTTATAACTTGCACTGTAATTTTAGCGGTCTGATGGCTGTTGGGTAAAAACTGTTGCGGAACCTTGATGTTTTGCACTTCAGGCTGCGATATCGTTTTCCTGTAGGCAGGAGGGAGAAAAGTCTGATACAGACAGGGGTCGGCAACTCCGGTCCTCGAGGGCCGGCATCCTGCATGTATTAGGTGTATCCCTGCTGCAACACACCTGACCCAGATCAATTGGTAATTACCAGACTTGTGCAGCCGTTGACATCAAGCTCTGCACAAGTCTGCTAATTACCAATTGATATGAATCAGGTGTGTTACAGCAGGGAAACTCCGAATGCCTGCAGGATGCCGGCCCTCGAAGACCGGAGTTGCCTACAGGGGTGTGTGGTCTTTGAAGATTCTGTTTCATCTTCTGGTTGAAAAATTTAATCCACATGTCACATGAACATAATACAGCGGTTGGTAAAAACTATGGCCACAGGCTAGAATTGCATGGGAAGGTTACAACAAATACATGGCTGCTTAATATTGGAATGCAGAGAGACACAGAATCAGTTTTTTGCATACTGACAAATCTCTGCATCAACGGGCTATTATCTTCAATGATGCACGAATGCATTTGATTTAATCGTATTTTATTTTTAATCTTCGAATATATTATAATATCTTGTGATATCTTAAAGTTAGGATCTGTAAAAAAGACAGTTTTAACAGCCTTGTCACATGAAATTGTCTTATGATAACAGGCCAAGTCGTGTGGCATGTTATCATAAAGCATCCTTCGCTGTTTTGGATGTCATGTGGGAAAGGATGCCTTGTACTTGACTAACCATTTGGTGTGTCATTTAAATGGCTTGAAAAGACATTCAAAAAGCTTAAAATGTGAGAAATGGCTCACAAAGTGGTGTGCTATTTATAGACAATGCCATCAGAACATGTTGGTTTGAAACCAAAAAACAAAATGTAGACATTAGACAAGTTCTTTATGTTGTTTGATCTTTTACATCAGAGAATGTGTGACCACACATAGTGCAACCATTATGTTCTACCAATGTCACCAGACAATCTCTGTGATTTTGTCAGTTTTTGATCTAGTTTTCTCTCAGAATTTTCACACCAAGAAAATTAAGGAGTGCTTATAAGCAATGGTCTCTATGCCAATCAGCATAGAGTAGGATATTAGAGAGGGAGGCCTTGAAACAGTTGAACCAAGTTCATGCAAAAGAGTCATTTGAAGTATGAGCCATGTAAAGCTCATTCATTTAAGTTTTTGAATAAAGATATAGGCTTTAAAAGTAGCACACATGACATAATGTTGATTTATGTTGATATATTCCATTTTGTTTTCTAGGGAGACTATTCCTATGAGGGACAAAGAGGGTCTTCAGGACTACAGGTGAGGGTTAATTTGTAGTTCATTCATTTCCCAAATGCTTGGTATTTCTATATGTGCATTTATGTTATAAGATAATGACTCTGTCCAAATGGGGAAAGGGGAGTAGCCACAAGATGGAGAGAATTAAATACTCAAAGTTTGGTTTTAATTGTGTAGATGGTGTGTGTGTGTGTGTGTATGTGTGTGTGTGTGTGTGTGTGTGTGTGTGTGTGTGTGTGTGGATGGGGGAATGATTGACAGACAGCTTTACGGTTGATCGAGTCAAATGATTAGGGGAGCAAGTGAAATGTGTCAAGTGGAGTGTCTATAGAACTATTAGTATTTTAACAAAAGCCAGCTTCCTTCTCTCTGAGCTCATCTGGAATGCTGATGAGGCACCCTCCCCCCCCTCTCCTCTCCAGGTTTATGCCAGAACCCAACCTGCCCCCTCTGATTGTGTATGAGGATAACGCATCGCTGCCCACTGGCATTGATGCGTGCCAGGCGGTAGTGGTACAGGGGATAAAGGAGGGGCTGCCAGAGTTACCCCGTGTCAAAAGAGACAGGCTGGTGCAGGTGTACGGCATCCTGCCAGAGCACAGTTTCACCCTGGTGGTGAGTTTCTATGAGGCTGAACACAACCAGTGAGTAGGTGGTTGCAGTATTAAATCTTCAAGTCTGATTGACGTTTTAATGAAATCTGCTGCATCTGACATAAACCCAGTTTGATAATACTTGCATAACAAATCTTTCCACCATGTTGTGCTGCAGAATGAAGATGGACTGATGGAATACTTTGAGTCTGTGATGAAGGCGACTAAAAGGGAGCCCCGGAAGGTGATTGGCTGGGTGACAAATGAGCTGTTGGGTCACCTCAACCAACAAGACATGAGTGTGAGCCAGAGGTGAGAAGCACACTGTCTAATCATTTCACATTACATTGATAATAATCACAACATACTAATGTTGTGACTGGCTGATTCACAGAGAATTTGTGATTCATCTATTAGGATGAAGGTTGTGGGAGAAACAGTGGAAGATAAAGATATGCATGGAAAATTGGTTCTATTATTACCTCCGGCAAGGCCGAGGTCATGCTATTCAACAGCGTTGGTTTGTCTGTCTGTCTGTTAGCAACATAACTCACAAAGTTATGGACGGATTTTGATAAAAATTTTCAGCAAATCTCAGAAATGGAATATATGAACAAGTAAATGGATTTTAGGGATGATCCGAATCACCGCCTGGATCCAGGAATTTTTTTGAATATTCTTTATTATGGAGAGATAAGGATAATTTTGCCATTAGAACTTTTACCTCAAAAACAATTCCCACAATCATTGGCAAAAAAAAAAAGATAATGTTTTGCCAGAGGTCTTTGCTATCTGAGTGTTTGTAGTTATTACTGCCTTAAAGATGCACTATTCAACTTTGGCCATTTTCTGAGTGATGCTCCCGCTACGGACGGCTAATTCTGCATCCATCTTGCATCCTGCCTGTGCTGTTAGCTCTCTCCAGACAGTAAAAGACAGTCTTATCTTGACTCTTGTCCCTTGCTCTGTCTCTTGCTCTTTTGTTTCCTCCCTTCTTCTGAAAATGTCTTCTAACGTTTTTTGCTAAATCCGCTAAACGGTGTGCGTTCAAAACGGCCGGTTTGTTTCCATCCGCTTGCTAGCGTGTAACGCACGTGCAAAGCGAAATTCAGCGCGCGTGCTTCCCGGATGAGAAAAATGGACATTATAGATGTCACAGTGCCCGTAAAAAAAAATGGATATGTGAAGAACTACAGGTGTAATTTCATCTGGAGTATAGCATGATGTCACACACCGTCTCTCTGTGCTGATGTCCAGCCTCGTGTTTACCAGCCGGTCCAGCCAGCGTTCATGTACGTTCATGTGAATTGCCGCTTCCTCCCTACAAATAAAAGGCGACAGTCAATGAGCAATGGCAGCATGTATTTTCGAAGCAAAATTGTGGAAAGCAAAACCAAAAGTTCCTATATTACTTCTAAAAAAAATACAGCGGTCTAAAAAAACAACAGTTGTTGGCGAAACAGTTGCCAGATAAAGAAAGAAAACTCGGATTAACTTTGGCCTTGTATTTCAAAAGTAGAGAGCACATCGAGAGCTAAAGGAGCTACCATTTGACTTGGAGCTAGCTGCTCTTCTCCTGGACAGGAAGTAACAAGATAAATGTTATAATTGACCTTTCCATGTTGCACAAAATAGTGATATTGTTTTGCTCAGTGTTTTTGAACTTTGCACATTCGGTTGCAGACGAGGTGAGGAGCAGGGTGTGGCTCATGACACACTTTGTTTTAGCCTACAGGCGATGCACAACAGCAAAGCTTGCAGTGGAATGATTTCACTATTTGCCCCTTGAAGTTTCCTGATGAATAAATCAACGTAAAGTTTATTTTTATGGCTCCATTCATAGACCCTGGAACTGATATTCACTGTTGTTCCCATGACAAAGGACTGAACCACCAGTGGTACTGCCTTGCTGGTGACTTGAGACCTGTAGCCTACTACGAAGCTTGATTTTCTCTTATCGGTGTAACTTTGGGGTTAACCCAGGGTTACTATGACACTTGTTCACTTCTTACCGAGGTATATTACCCTAGTAACAGATGCTGAACAGCTGACCTGGTCAGGAGCAGGTTATGTTCTGGATAAGAGATCAACAAGTAGAAAGCACCACCTTCTGACCAATCAGCTGCCTTAGAAAATGTCCGGCCTACTGTCGACCTTGGTGCGCGGATCACGAGAGGAGCGCTTATGAGAGAAACAGTTTTTTTGGGATAAATCACTAACCAAGCGTCTGTGGCACAATAAAGTGAAAACTGAGTTGAATTATCCAGTATAAAACCAGCTTCGTAGTACCGTTTATCCGGATCCTGAATGTCTGGGTAAGACAGCCCAGGTAACAACCCGGGTATATTAATCACGCTTCGTAGAACAGGCCTCTGGGCTTGAAATGCTGTGATTTGAACATTAGTTTTAAGTATTTTAACTGTTTTTATTTGCTGTTTTATTGGTTTGTTTGTCAGATTTGTGTTGCGGGATTGCGTGTTAGACCAAAGCACCACGATGACTGCTGTACAAGGACTGCTTTTGACACTGTTTATTTCGGGTCTGATCCCAGATTAGTGGGGGATCACAGACCTGTGGTCATACACCACACAAACATCAGTCAGGTCAGCTCATACAAGAATCTCAGCATTCGCATAGACAATACCTTCACCCAGAAGGTCCATGTGGAGAGCTTGTGTGCTCGTGTACAGCAGAGGGCCTTTTTCATTTTCTTTTTTTGCACGGATGAAAAAGATCATGTTTCTTTTACATCAGGCAGTATTAGAGAGCCTGGTTCAGAGATGTCAGTATGGTATGGCAACCTGACTGTACAAATAAAAATCAAGCTCAGAAGGTTGCTACTCACAGCTGTGAAGGTGATGAAGAAGAGAGAGCACCAACCCCTATAGACAATCTATGAATAGTCTGTTCTTGGGCAGGTTCAGAGGCTAGTCACATATCCTCCACACAGAATTTTAACTTTTCCCGACCGGCAGACGATGAAGACCCATTATAATAAACAAGTGCATGAACATTAGGTCTCCGTGAAACAATGGTAACAAAAATTGATAAAGTGAGGGCTGGAGTGTTGATGTTTTGGCCTGGCAGTGAACAATGCAGGCATTTTCATATCAGTAGAGCCAAGCTGCAATCAGGCCAAAATTTGCTTGACAGAGTCTATTAGTATGTGGGGAGGGTTGTAAATAACTGCAGGAGCTCAGCTATCAAAAGCAGTCCAGAACATCCACAAACAAACAGCTTTTTATCAAACATTGGCTTGTCATTATCCTGCACAACCAGACAGCATTTCTTCTTATCTGCTGTTACTTCATTGTGCAGTTATGAGCGAACAATATCTCCAGTGTAAGAGGTCAGTTTTCATCCTTTCCTCAGACTACCCGTACTCTTCATTTCATTTGATTTTACATGTCAGAATTTGTGATTGAAAGTGAGGGCGGCAATTTCTTTTTCATTTTGCATAAAAATAAATGGGATCGCTTGGTATCCCAGACTCGGCATATGACAAGGAGAGAGACCTTTTTACCATCTGACAGTCAGAAAGCCTTTCTGAAAATAAATTCAAGAAAGCTCAATGATCACTTTAAGAAGTGAAAGCTTTCAGTCATTACACAGCACATGAAATTTAAATGTGCCCTGACGTCAGCGTAGATGCTCTGAGCATGTTTTTATCTACTTTTCCCAGACTGCTGTGAAGCATTTGTGTGTGAGTAAACCACGGAGTTTCTGGTGTTTATTTATGCACAATGCTGCATTTGTTTTGGTTGAAAGGAAGAAAGTTAAAGAAAAACAAAGGGTGGCTGACATAACAATGAATTTAGTTATCAGAAATAAAAAAATTTTAGGGCGTGAAGTTAGGAGGGATTAAATGGCAAGAATCTTCTTTTTTTGGCATCATTAAAGCTTTTGCCTCTTTTGTGCTGTCAGATCAGCCCAGATATCCTCTTGCTGCTCCAAGCTGTTAAGTTAAATTAATTTAATGAGGAGTTATAGATATGAAACTTGAGACATGTCATGAAGAGCTTGTCCAGCTCAGACAAGCCCAGGTTTCTCTCCCTCGACAAGGTTGCCTGCAGCTGTCTGCAAAGGGAAACCTGGTGACCAATATGTGGCTGGATTGGGACAGAATGATGATGAAAAATTGAGAAATATCTCAGCAGGTCCACAGTATGTTAATATTAAAATGAGAAAGTTTTGGAAACAATTATAATGACGGCTTTTCTTTTTCAATCCCAGCCTTTTCTGTCTGGTGTTCCCTTATAGCGTTGTCCAACATCCACAGACATGACCAGCTGCTTAGTAAGCTGAAAATGGAAATAATTGACACCCACAAGGCAGGAGAAGGTTATAAGGAGATGGCAATGTGTTTTTAGGTGCTCTCAATTCTTTCTGTCATCAATAAATGGCATTTCACTGGAACAATGAAGGTAAAGTAGAGGTCTGTAAGACCAAAAAAACTTTTAGGGAGAACTACATGTAGAATTACCAGAAAGGCAAAAAGAGTCCAGTTTGATGGCAGGAAACCAAGAAGTTTGAGCAGACTGGAGAAGTAGCAGCCACCCCTAGACAAATATAATCTGCCCAGAATGCGTATCTTTTTTTAAATCAAGTTATAATTTTTAGACTGCTAATAGTCTATGCTGCCAATTCATTTGTTATCATGGAAGCTGCAGAAATCTTCACCGAGCTACAAGCACCCCGGTTGGGGATCATTCAGCAAAAGTTGTGTTCATAAAGGTGGACACCACAGATTTCCCACAGAGCTTAAGCCATGTGGTTGAGAAATTTAGCTGCGACTAACTGGGCTCTGTGTACACTGAATGTTTGTGGCAGGCATTTGGATTCTGTTTAACTGAAAGGATAAACAAACAGACCAAGAGAGACAAAAGCATTACAGTCAAATCACAAATGTTGATTGTATTCTTGTTTTGTTTTTTTTGCTTTCAGTCTGACACTCCTACTTTGTCTGTCTTCATCTTCCCTGCCATTCATATCACTAATTCAAGTCTATTTATTAAAGTGCAATTAAATTAACTCTTAATTTGATTTCAGCCCAATCTCTCCTGCTGCTTTGGCTGAGCTGCTGGAGCTGCAGGAAACGGGACACATCTCCTCTTCGGTTGCCAAGCAGGTCAGTCCACTACACAGAACATGCAATTATCCACCGTCGGTGAGTACACTTCCCAACCTGTTTGTATTCTGAGTTTCACCTCCATCTTGCGAGTTTCTCCATCCTGTTAGGTGTTCCAGGAGATGTGGCGGTCATCAGACAAGACGGCCCCACAGATCATCGAGGAGCAGGATTTGAGGCTTGTTAGTGACGCCGCACAACTGCACAGTATCTGTCAGAGGGTGGTAGATTCACATCCTGATGAGGTTCGTTTTCAAATGCTCTCATAAGACTGCAAATAAATAGAGGATTTTGTGTATCTTCTGAGATGTTTTGGGCTTTTCTGTCCCTCGTAGGTTCGTGCCATAAGAAATGGGAATAAGAAAGTTCTGAACAAGCTGATGGGACTGGTTCAGAAGGAAACCAAAGGGAGAGCTGACCCGGTACTTGTGAGGGAGATCCTGCAACAGAAGACTTCATGAAGGCCAGACCGTCCTGCAAGAGAGTCTAATCATGCCCAATGTGTCCTTAAGGATACCAAAGAGTGAACTTTTATGGGAATTATGACCATATGGTGACATGAACTATTCATGGCTGTGCTTGAAATTAAGTATACTTAACAAGTACGCAGGCTGACATTTTGTAAATACTGGATAATGTTTCGATGGAAAACAACCTATAGGATCTGTATTTATTAACGTTTTCTTTCCCCTCAAAAAAGTAAAGTTTTTCATATCTTGTTGCAGGTTGCTTTGCCTTTAAGTTTATTTTTTCCAGGAAACAGAATCACTCATGACCTTCAAGATGCAGGAAACATGTTTTGATGTTCTCATAAGTCAATTAGACATTTGACTGAATGTACTGTTTAAAATACTATTAAGACTTGAAATTGAGTTTGTTTGTTTCCTTTGAAGGAATAGGTTTAAATTAACATTACCTCTTTCATTTAACTTAACATACCACTAGCTATTTCTAGGTTGGCCATTGTAGTTATTTGCGAGGCAGAAGATTAAATCCTGATATGGCTGATGCCCTTTACTAGAGCCCTGCCTAGTTCATGCAGCCAGTTGGCAAAGTGATCAGTGAGCTCCCTCTTGTGGTTCAAGCAAGTTATAAACATCTGTATAAATCAAATAGTCTGTTATGCATCCTCCAAGCCAGAGTGTTCTGGGGGTTTCTTTTTAAACATGAAAATAACATGAAATGTGACAATTTAAATAAGAGGAAGTGATATTCATCACCTCAGAGAACTTTGCAGCTATTTTTAGCTGCAGTAGGTGTCAATATGGATGAAAGTCAGTGGTGTTTCCTGATTTGACAACATCCAGTGTCCCATTTGTTTTGACCTAAATACATATATTTTCTGCGCTGGTCTCACTTTAGACTTTGTTGATACAGTTTATTTATGAAAAATATCTTGTTTTGTGTTCATTTTACCACTATGGATGCACCGGGTTTTAACTTAGTGTCAACATTGCCACAAAACAATGTATTGTCTGTAAAAGGTAAATTCAGGCCAAACAAATGGTTTTCTGGTAAAAAAAAAAAAGAAAAAGAAAACTTGAAAGAAGGAATGGGGTGTGGAGGCTAACAAATTAAGCATATCCAGCTTCATTTAACAGAATTTTTCTTTATTACAAGAGGCATGCCTTTATATCTTGGACATTGAAAATAAACAGCAGCCTGAACAGAGAACAGGTTGAATTTATCTTTGGGGTTTGAATCTATTGAGACAGAATCCGGTCCATAATCTTGGTTGTGCTAACTGCATTCATGCCACAGTGCTGTTAAAAAAAGTGACTTTCACACAGCTGGCTGTGTTAAAACAGTCAAGAGTGTCACTGCAGAACAAGACAGCAGATAATGTGCTCTGCAACATTCATTTTACCAGAGAGAAATCATTTTTCCAACAATTATGAAATGGATTTAAAATATATCTCCAAACCATGTTAGAAATCAGTTAGCTCACAAAGATTCATACATAATTAATTCCCTGCATAGCATCAAATAAAAACTGAATGGATTTAAAAAGGAACAAGATTCCAACCAAGAATTAAGACCATCACTTAATCTTCTAATCTCATTTTAATCTTTTATAATAAATCACACTACAAGATGTCTTCATCACCGCCCCAATTCTGAACTTTTTTTTTCTGATAATCCAAAACTGTTTATTTAGATAAACTTTAAATCAGTCCAGTATCCCAGTGTAAAAAAAAAAAAAATACATCTAGGAAAATTAATTTGTCGTACATTTGTCTTTAAAATGAAGTACTAAATACAGGTCTACATCAGATTCTCTTTAGAAATGTTTGATTCTAAGTAGATTTCCATATTACATTGTGCATCAATTGCTTCTTTTTTCAGGCTGTGAACCGGTAGTGATTAGTTTTTTCTTTTTTTTAAGTTTACTTTTGCAAATGACTATGAATTTTCCAATACAGTTTATGCTTTAACTGTTGCTCCTGCTTAAATCCACCAATAAAATCCACCAAAATTCAGGCAAAATGAGAACCAAAATAAAAATGCAGGCACCATTTTGCATGTATTTATGTCCTGATGTATTCATCTAGAAGTTGCACGCTTTGTAGCAAAAATACATGTGCATCTTTTGAGTGATCTCATTTTGACATTCATACTATCAACTATGCACAACAATTAAAATAAAGGCAATTCACAACAGGTTGCCTTTCACAACCTGTGTGACTGTTACACTGAATTTATTTCTAATATGCAGAATTCAGACTCTAATGACTAAATGATGACAACGCTAATGAAATTTCAGACATGTCAGAAATTAAAAACACTGCACAGTTTCTAACTAAAAGAAAGTGACGACACAGGGGAACGTAATAACATAAACAAAAAAAACCCACTTAAATACCCCTTCCCAATATCAAAATATACTAAACTTACTTAACACCCCTAACATGCTTGATTTGCATAGTGTTCTAAGTTACCACATTATTTTCCTTATATGTACATTACAAAGCATCACTTAAAGTAAGGCAAATTAAATACAGCATGGATTAACATGGTCTTGGTGCACCGGTTCGTCTGTCTGTACAGGTATAGAGAAGGTATAGAGTCCAGAAACGTGAGAAACTAGTGCATTGTAGGAAAAATTGCTTCACCCAAAGCTTTTCAAGAAAGAGAGCAAAATGTGCATATAAAAACTCCTGAGGTACCACATATCAGCAGAAAATTTTTTAAATCTCCATTGAAAAGACATTTTATGAAAATCCACCTTGAAGTAAAAAGAAAAAAATGTGACCAACTTATCAAGTTGAGTAACAGGTGTGCAATAACAGAGTGACACTTTTTTGTGATGTTGCCAGTACTTCTGCCATTTGACTACGGGAAAAATAATCAATTAAAATTCATTATCATTCCACAGTATAAAGGCAACACAAAAAGGCCACCTGGTGATCTTACAGAACCACACTGAGCAGCAGGTTGTGACTGGAGCTGGTTCTAGAAAAACATTCAGACGGGCAGAACCCTGACGGTTCAGAAAAGGATGGATGTTTACTAAAAATTGCTGCTTTGTTTTCCTTCCTTTAAAAGAAAGCTCTAACAGATTTTGGTCACCTGGAGCTCAACGGAATCTGATGCAAGCTTCAGCAAACAGGTCAAGATTTTAAAGTTCGAACATCTTTCTTGGCTGTCAAACATTTTACAGAAGTAGGGCGACGAATTGAAAAGCACATGAAGTTCATTATCTTGCTTGCAAAAAGATAAATATTTTTTTCAAAACCACTGGGTCACTTCACAACAGAGGCCTTCTTGAGACAAATTATTCTTCCATAGGAATGTAAGATAAGATGGAGTGCTCCTGTGCGATTGCAGCAAGCTCTTTGAGGAACTCAGTGAAGAGGACGGTAGCAAAAACCTCGGTCTGATCCAGAGAGATGGCTTTAGGTTTTGGTGGTGGTGAATTCAATATCCTTCCCCCATCGTAGTGGTTGGGGCCACTGTTGCTGCTTTTGTCTGAGAAAATATGAAATGAATAAGTTACTTTGGGGGGGGGGGGGGGGGGGGGACACACAGATATGACAATATATGGATTTTACAGCAGAAGTCTGAATTTGAGACATTTTGAGAAGAACTATTTCCTCCTGCTGATTTCTCCTGTTATGATTAATTTGAAAAGTGGGATTTTTTTCCATGTTTGATAAAAAGAAAAAATACAATAAAGTATTCCCTTTAAAATCCCCAATCTCCCATCTTTACACAAATATTCCTCTGACATTTTTTGGAGCTTTTACAACTCTGCGGCTCTGAAACTATGAGGATGTAGTTCAAAATATGTCTAAAGCTCCAGGGCTTAAATTAGACTGGAGCTTTTCTGCAAAGAGATACATGTCTAGATGAAATCATAAAGAATTCATTCTGGTTTCTCCTGAAAAGGAGGGCATTGTTGCAGCTCTTGTAAACAGTAATATGGCTCACTTTGTACAGATTACTGCTGTAGCTGTGTTTTGGCTGATTTTTTTTTTTCTTAGTTACTGTTTTTCCTGTACTTGTCGTTTCCATGTTTGTGATGATACAATCAGATCTTTCAATTCCTGTGGCAAATGTTTTACCACAAGGATACATTATGTAGACACACTTGTGGGTTGGAGTACAACTAAGAAGGGTCTGATGCTCGCAGGTCATATTAAATTATCATGTTTACTCAGTTAGGCTAACTGAAAGCACAGGTGAAACGTACTTTTTTTTTTTTACAGTCATTCCAGGTTTTTTTTAAACTTGTGTGTCTCTGGTCAAGAATGTGTTTCTATGCAGTTATGAGTTTGTACTTTCCACTTTTTAGCCTGCCGATACCTGTCAGCTGTCTCCAGAGTCCCACAGGCCAAAAAGGCCCAATAGGACTCCTCCCTCAGCTTGACGGCATCCCTCACTGCCCGTGTCCACCAATGAGCTCGGGGATTACCGCCTTGACAGGCACCGTCAACTTTACGGCCACAGCTCCAGCTGGCCGCCTCAACAATGGAGGCGCGGAACACAGCCCACTCTGACTCAAGGTCCTCCACCTCACTCGGGACATGGTTGAAGCTCTGCCGGAGGTGGGAGTTGAAGCTCCTTCTGACAGGGGACTCCGCCAGACGTTCCCAGCAGACCCTCACAACACATTTGGGCCTGCCAGGCCTGACCGGCATCTTCCCCCACCATCTGAGCTAATTCACCACCAGGTGGTGATCAGTTGACATCTCGGCCTCTCTCTTGACCCGAGTGTCCATGACATACGGCCGCAAATCCCATAATACAACTACAAAGTCGATCATCAAACTGCGGCCTAGAGAGCAGCAGAGCGAGTCCCTCCAACATTCCCCTTGGACACCAAGGACACCAAAAAGGGTGGGTACTCTGAAGTGCCATTTGGTGCATTGGCACAAACAACAGTCAGGACCTGTCCCCCCACCTGAAGTTTTCTGCAGCAAAGGATCAGACGTCCAGGGTCCCCGCCTTCAGCTGCTGCCTAAATCACATGGCACCCGACCCCTATGACCCCTCCCGTAGGGTGGTGAGCCCACAGGAGGGGGGCCCATGTTACTTTTTTGGGCTGCTATTGTTTTTTGTAAAAATAAATATGAACATTACTGATCTCAATCTTTTTTCTTTTAAAAAAGTGGTGCTATCAGTAAGCAAAATATCAATATCCAGGCAATACCGAATTAAGGTTTTATGGATTTATGTTACTCCCACAGTGCTTACAATTGAGCCTCTAACTTCAGGAAAACATACTAGCAGCGGCTTATCTTAACATTTCACAAACCGGGGGTGAGTAGACAATATGACTGTTTAAAATGTCAAAAACACAATCCAAATATTAAAATAGCTTTTTTTTGTCTGTTTGCTTGTTTTTTGTTAGTTTTTTTTAAAATCCCCCTTCAACTGGAAAAAAAAATTAAGTCCATTTAAGTTTTTTTGTGCTTAACAAAACTTATCTCAAATAAAATCGGACATGAATGCAAGGCTTAGGATTTCACAGTAGTGGTGCACTGCTTTGAACATCTTGTATGCTCCAAGCACAAGACTGAATTAATCAATCCAGATATATAAGCATATGGGTGTGTGTATGTATGCGTACATGTGGGAAAATGTTATTTGTGTCTGCTGGTTAACATTTGTACCTGTATATTTCCTTTCTAATGCTGGGACTGTTTTTATGTTTTTACATTCTTGAAAATGTGATTAAAAAAAAAAGTGTTTAAAAGTTGGGATGTTTTAATGTTTTGCTGATAGAGATTCCAATTATACTTGACATGACAAAATAATGCTCCTAGCTGTGGGTCTATCGTCACCTGTTGTCATGAATGAAGCATCCCTTGCTAACAGCCAGTGTTGAGCAGCAGTGATCAGCTCTGGAAAGTCCTTCCTGCTGGCAGTTTGCTCTTCGATCTGGTTCTTCACAGTGGCTAGCACCTGGAAAAAGTTACAGAAAAAGAACCCAAATACTTTATTTACAACTTCGGGATTTAAACATGAGTTATTCAAGCTCAGTTAATGTTTTAGCAGAGTTAAACAATATAATTTCAATCTTGCCATTTAAAGCAAAACTGCAGTTTTCAGGTTCTTTTAGTAAAACGTGAAATTCACACAGCTTAGTATGTGTTACCTGAAAAAGGGAGCGAACAGTAGGCTGAAACACCAAGTTGGTGTTGAGGAGGAATGAGCGAAGGAGAGGCTGAGGGTATGTAGCCAACTGGGCCAGAATCCCCGTCAGCAACAAGTTAACATGAAGTGAGTTTGAAAGCATATTCTCCAGACGAGATAACAGCACACTCACAAATGGACCTGCAGGAAGAGGAATAATCGGAATTCTGCCATTTGAATGTAATTTTTGGTGAATAATACAGACCCAAGACTTCCCTGCAACTCACCTGTAAAAGGCACTGAAATGCTTTTATTTGCACTTCCACTGCAAAACCTATTAACGGTCCCAAACGGTGAATGAAGCTTCTCTGGCTCCGGTGTTTCAGCAGAGAAGGTGAAGTCCATCTCTTCCTCTTCCTCCATGGGTGTGATGGGCTTCTTTAACTCTCTATCACCTTTGACCTGTTTTCCACCTGTTTCAGGGTCCAGAGTACGAATAAGCTCCTCATACTGAGCTAAAAGATCATCGCCCGACTCAACAGCAACAGCATTTTGGAGGTTGGCATTGCAATCTGTTGGACTTTTGGTCTTTGTCTCCAAGCTGCTATTGCTGTTGTCAGTCATCACAGAGGGTGGGAGCGTTAGACAGAGTCCATTTCTTAGGGGGACTTCTGCTGAGCCCGATTGGGCTTCTTCTGATTGTGAACCACTAGGTTTGCGCTTTGTGTGCTCACCGTCTGTGACATCCTTCTTTGCAACAAGATCATAAACCATGACATCATCCTGGAACTCATTTTCCTCAATGTATGAACCTTTAACCAACATGATGGCAGTTCTCCTCATTTCCTGGATGTGTTTTGGGGGGTCAGTAGATGGTGGTTGCGAAGGTTTGCTTTCTACAAGAGCCTCAGCTGTTTGCACCGGGCATGCGTCATAGCTATCGTCCCACTCGAGCTCCAGCTGGTTTACTGAGGGCGGCTCTGTACTTGGTAGCAGGCTGGGCCGAGGACGCGGTACAAGCAACTGCGGAACTTTCTTCAGAGCAGTCTGGGTTTGTCTACATTTAAAAGCTGGTTCCTCGAGCACGCCCGGCTGGTATTTCTCCGGAGGTGGGTCCTCACCGTCATACATGGCTGACCAAACCTGACATGCCCGTATGCAGCTGCTGATGCTAAGTCGGGCATCATAGAGGTAATGAAGGTAACTGACATCCAGGTAGAGTTCTGAGCCAATGGTGCAGGAGTTACCTGAACCATCATCCTCTTCTGAGAAGCTATTTTGTTCATCTGCTAAAGACAGATGGGGAAATTATGAAAGCTGGCATGCAGCACTGCAACGCAGCACTCACACAGAGAAAAAATAATGAGTTTGACATTTAACTACAGGGGATGAAATGATGTAATACAGCAAAACAGCAGGGGAACTCAGTGCATGATAAAATACTCCCAATCATCTCTGTTATATGCTCATATTCCAATTAAATATATATCAACCTCTTACTGCACACCAGATGTCTGAACAGATTTTGGTATTGTATCATTAATAAATGACACTTTTAGTATATTACTTTAATTTAAGTTCTTTTAAATGACAGTTAATTATTTTCCATTTTGATCCGTTTGAGTTCTGTTTGACTGCACAATATTATTAATGTGGATGTAACATCATCTCACAGAAATAAGTTGATGAATAGTTAAATCTCCTGAATAAGTACCCCTTGCAGCTGATCTGAAAGCAGGAAAAAATACCCACAAAGCTGTTTACAAATGCGGCCGAAAAGCAATGATTCATTTTGAATGTGGAATATTCCACACCTGTTCATGTTAAAGTAATACACAAGGACAACCTAGAAGAGTGAATATTTACTAACAAGACAGGTACATGAGTATGCACTATTTCTCTTATAAATTGTTTTTTAAATAGTTATACAGAGCTAGGCAGCCCCATCACTAGTAATAATGAGTCAACCTTGCAGATTCAATAAGACCTCATTATCTGCATTATTAACAGCTCATACTTCTAGAATTACTTTGAGATGCATTGAAAAACTGGGTTGAGCCTTCAGGAGGGGTGATTATGTTTTCCAAATCGTACCGAGAGGAAAGGGGATAATTATGAATGTAAAAGGCCTGTGGTGATGTATGAAGTCCCACAAGGATCAATTCTTGGGCCCCTTCTTTTGAATCTACTCAAAGTGTACTTTTGAAATATCCTCAGAGAGCATGGTGTTGTCTGTCCCTACTGTGCAGATGATACTCTGATCTATCCAGTGCAGTCACAATAACCCCTTTGAACTGCTATGCTGTGCATTGCATCCATTGTCTTTTAACTAAATAAAAGTAAAACAAAGGCAAGCACTTAGAGCTTAAAGGTACAGGGGGGTCATGGCTCAAAAAGTTTGGGGAACCCTTCCAATAGCATTTATCTAACAAAGCTGGTACTCCAGTTTAAGAACTCAGTGGATTCTCACTCCACACAAAGAGTTGCTTGTCCATTTAGAGACACCGTAGTAAAATGATGGCACAAATATGGCAGCTGCCGTGTATGTGGGCCCACAGCGAGTAGATATAAATGCCTCATTCTAGGAGAATAAAAACATGATTATCTTAGTAAAGTGAATAGATACCAATCAAAAAATGTTTTTTTAATTATATATAAATCTTTTCGGTCATTGACCTTTGATTTTCTTTAACAGTGCACCTTTAACTTGAGTCAAACACGTGAAAAAAATAACACTCCTGTGTTCAATATCAGTGTATCCACTGATGAAAATTTCCTTTTCTATGCCAAAGTTGTACAACATAATCATTTTAACATCTTAAAAACTGCAAAAAATTAAGAATATATCCAAATAGTACTTGAAAATCATGGTGCTCGGCAGCTGGTATCATAATACATTGGAATTCTAAACAAAACTGCAAAAATAACATAAAGCCCATATCATATCAAACAACACATTTCCATTACATATCCCGC
This sequence comes from Leptatherina wallacei, assembly GCA_028567055.1. Lineage (NCBI taxonomy): Eukaryota > Metazoa > Chordata > Actinopteri > Atheriniformes > Atherinidae > Leptatherina > Leptatherina wallacei. Next base: position 16,354,325 of record JAOXYM010000004.1, on the reverse strand, counting down.
TTTGTTACCTGGGCTGCTAGAGTTGCTAGTAGTCTCTGTCCCCTTGGAAAAAAGGATGGAGTCCAGTTGTCGGAGGGGTGGGGGGCAGCAATCGGGAGAGCAGCAAGATGGCGTTAACGCCAAGATCTTTGCTGCTGATGCCGAGTAGAAGTCCCTCTCTTTCACCACACGTCTCTGACTCAACATCATGTGATTACAAGGGATCAGGTACCTGGAAAAACATGTTAGTAGAATCAGCCGGTGGTTGTAGGAGGAGAACTGGGGAAGGGTTTGCGATCAGACAGATGGTAACAGTGGGAGGTAGACAGTAAAAGCTCATCATGTTGTAAACCAATTAGTTTTGCCATGCATCATAAATAGGTTAGTCAGCACGGGTGCCACTCACCTCAACACAAGCTGCAGCATCACATCTTCACAGTATAAGCCAATGAGAGTGCGGAACAGTGCCAGGGACACAGTGCCCAACTGGAGGATTCCACAGAGAAAAAAACAAAACAACAAACACATTAAATCCAGTAAGGCATTATACATAAAATTTCTGAAATTATCAAATGAAAAACCAATTTTCATCATTTACATTATATCTACCGTTTAATTTGTAAGGAAAAAAGTAAAACCTTCATGCAAATGACCCCTTTATCCACACTATCTGTTACCTCTGTATTTTTCTATTGAGCTTCTGTTCTTCATTACTATTGATTTCCAAATTAAATATGATGGTCATTTGAGAAATCATACTCCATTTGATGTTGAAATATATTAAAGTAAGACAGCATTCCCTGACTGTCTATCCCCCAGGCCTGCATACATTACATGTTTCCCTGATCCTACGTACCTGATTTAAATAAGTGAAACAGCTTGTCTGCCCTTTATCAGGCCAGACAGTTGCCACTTCATTTGAATCAGGTGTATCAGAACAAGGAAACATGTAAACATGCAAGGCAGGGGGCATAAGTACATGTTAAGGTAGAGCTGCTTTATGATTTCAAAAGTCACTTCTGTACGAGTGTGTGAAGTGACCTCGAGTTCTCTGTCAGATCAAAGTTCACCCTTTTCTCTTTTAAAATGTAAAAAGTCTGTCAGTCAAAGGTACGGCATACTGTGTTCTTTTTAGACAATCTTCTTAAAACTCTATATATTCTTTCATAATAAGTCACTCTCTGTCATGTCTTGTGAGCCACTAAATGTGTTAGTATAATTCTCTGCAGACAGCCCTCTATAAATGGTTTTTGCTTTGTTCTGTATGTGTTTTACACAGCAACCTTTAAGCACTGTGTGTGTAAAACAACCAAGCTGATGGAGGTTGGTTCTAATCAGCCTCTCCTATCCCTGGTTACACATCTGTGCCACATGTATCTCCATGATCAGAGTGGGCACTGCCCACATAGTTGCCTAAGTCCAGACTTTTAAATCTAGGATAATTCTGTCTATCAGAAAACCAATGAAATAGCCTCCTGGATATTATTGTTTGTGCTTGTCGAGAACACAACGGCTGCAAAATAGTCAGCAAATAAGGTTCCATTTCTCTTATTTACTGATTGTTTGGCAACTGTCTCTTTCTGAAGACAGCTGTTCACTCAACTCTTAGACTGGGCAGGAGAAGCTGAATTATAAAACTGTGTTTTATAATCTATGGTATAACAATACCAGAAAATAATCAGTCTGTCTTTCAAAAAGATCCAAAAATAAGCAAGTTCCTCTCACATTTTTTCTAGTTACAGGTAAATAAAAACTGTTATCAAACACTAAGGGAATTCGCCTAACCATTTACACAGCAAGCCCATAATGAGTAAGGAGCAAATTACGGATAAATGATTAAGTACAGTTGAAATATTTTCTTAAAATATATGCCAGTGTTAATGCTGAAATTCAAAGTTCAAGATTCCCAAAGCATCTAGCATTACTTTCAAACCCAAGACATCTGTTCTGAGTCTTCAAAGAAAAGTTATGATGTGTGAACATAAAACAAGTGTTCCTGAGACAAAGCCCATATTCTTAGTTGTGTTTCAGTGAGTTTGTCCTATACCTGGAAGGGGGTGTTGATTCGGCTGACCAGAGTATCTAAAATATGGACGCTGTCATGTCGGTGGAGGAGGATGAAAGAGAGAAAGGTTTGCAGCAGGGCCGGCTCAGATACACTTCTCAGGAAGAGGTCCAGGTACGCTGTAGTAGTCATCACCTCCTCCAGGGTGAGCTTCATAGTCAGCAGGCAATGTTTGTTTGTGTTCGTGACAAAGAATCAAATTACAAGACAGATAAAAATGTCAAGCCAGAGAACACCTGCCGACCTAACTATCAGCAATTGCATTTGGCTCTATACCCAAGTCCTTCAGTGCTGCACAGATTAAAGCAATAAAAGTTCAGGAACCCATGCATGAACTTTATAAACAACTTTCCCATGGCATATGTACAAGGTATTTCATGAAGATAAAAGTGGAAAAGGAAGGAGAGTCCAACCTTGTGCAGTGCTGGTGCTAGGACAGGCACGAGGAATCCATTATAGATGTAAGCTACCAACTGGTCTCTGATAGTTAGGTGGGCCACCTGGGAACAATAGCAAAAGAAATGTCAGTCAAAATTAATGGCAGGCAGAGTTGCAGCCATGTGTCAATGCATTTTGTATGAAGAAGAGTCAAGTGCTTATAGCTATGGCCTCTTGCTCGTAAAAATTAAGCTAACATAGAAGCCAATGTAGAACTATTACCTCATAGACATTTTGTGTTGACATTTACGGTCTCAGTTAGTAGTGCACTGGTTTGCACATTATAGTCCCATTCACAGTAAAACAAACTATTAAGGAGGGTGTAATTAGGAAAAGCTGATACGTGATTAACAAGTCTCTACCCAAAGGGCATGCATTGCTTCCACAGTTCTCAGTCAGATTCATTCCTCACTGGTAACATCAGATTTCAAACCCTAACAGGCAAGACTTTGAATGAGGTAGCTCCCATTGGTTTGTGAACTCCTGTTCTATTTTCCTACGCCTTTTATAACTACACATGTTTACCTGAATAACAGCATTGCAGAATTCCAATGAGTTGAGAAACTGGACAAGAGAAGGCATCTTCAGCCAGTCTTCTTTGTTAAGGCAGTGCCACTCCTCACTGGGAATGTCCAGCTTGGTGGGCAGAGATGAGTACAGGCCACTTAAACCTGTAGCCAGCACCTGAGACACAGAGGAAAGTCAGTATATAAAAGAGATTACACCCTAGACCCTTCAGATCATCAGCTAATCTGGAATTAGAATTTGAAAGAAAGAAATTCCTTTTTCTTTTTGTTCCACCAGCAACATAAAATGCATGTGATATGGTATATATTAGCAAACTTTAGCACAGTACAGTATAAAACTGAAACAGAGAAAATTATGTCAAACATTGTCAGCCTGCTAACATTATTACTGTATGCTTGTTATGACAGTGACAGCATTTCACTCAAAGGACTGCTGTGCTATAAATACAGCCACACTAAACTGCTTGCGTTGCTGTGGCCTCATTAGTATCATTGTTATGAAAGCCTGTTTAAATGTATTTACAATTAACTGCAGATTTATTTTGTCAATCCTACAAAAAAAGACGAATACTAGGTGTGACATTGCTTTTTATATCACTCACAGATGATCCCTGAGATGAAAACTAAGGCTTTGACCTTGTTAGCATGTCCATGTGACCTTTTTCATATGCTAAAAGCATGGTTAAGTATTTTTTACCCTGGAGCTTCAGCTCATCAGTGATGGTCTCAAAATCTCAGATTAAGTCAGGTTTAAAGGAGTAACTAATCCAATTAACCAATCCCATTAACCTCTGAGTAGGAAGCTAAGTTTTACCTACACTTTTAAATAGGACATTTGTGAACCACGTAAACCATTTAAAGTCACAAAGGGATTAACGTACATCTAAAAATAAATTTCTTTGTAATATTGAATAGCAAAAATCAAAGGCATTAAATCAATGCCTGCCTGGAGGGGTTTAAAGTTTTAACTGCATTAAACTCCAGTGTAGTTACATGATTCCAAAACAGGTATTAAGATGCACAGCGAAAGCTACATGGTGAGTAAAGCTAAAATTATTATGGACTTTATTGGACGTTAATATTAATGAGGCAGGTATATGATACGTACGATGCTATCTATCATTTCTAAGAGATTTCATTTCATAATGTAGATACTATAAGCAGTTCTGAAGCAGACCACATCATTCTAAAGACAGATTTATGCTTCAACATCTTCACTGTGAGGCCTTCAGGAATATGTTGTACAATATTGATGTAAAATATGCAATTAAAAATGCAACAGACTCAACACAATATTCTATCTTTACTTTGTTAAATACTTCTTAGGAAGGTAATCCAAGATACGGTTTCAAATCAAGAACAACAGAGCTTGTTGCAGTGCTGTTTAATTCAAGTGTGAGATGAGTGCGTCATTAGTGTTGTAATGCATACATCCTCGGTAGGATTATCCCGCTGTGGTTTCCTGGTGAATGCCTTTGGAACCAATTAAATTCAAACTCTTGTTGTTTAACTGGCATCACATCAAAACGCATTTTTCGCCCTGCTGTCTGCTGCTGCTGCGGGTAAATGGCATTATATGGGATTAGCTTGCTGTAATCTTACAAATGCCAGACATTTGTAACGTTCAATGCCATTTTTTTTTAACCTCGTTTTTGAGTGGGTCCATGAATTCATCTGCATATTTTAGATTAATTATGACACCAACGGTCTCATAAATGTCAGGGAGTAATAATGATGCTCCTAACTGAGAGGAATTAAGCAAGTCATTTTACAAACAGGCCTTATTGTAGAGAAATTTTTAAAAAAGGGAAGATGGAGTCAGGAGATATTGCAGTTACAAAACCATCAGCAAAGAGAGAGAAATATGATGAGTCAAAGTCATTTTTCATGTAGGACAGACCGGGCAGAAGTAGGTGCTCTCTGCGATGTGTTTGGCCACTCGTTCGTTCTCAGCAGACAATGACATTATGAGCAGCAGGGCATCTCTGGCTTGCTGGCCCACTCTACCCTCCCTGTGTATGAAGGGGATGAGCAGAGAGAAGATGAGGAAGTTGGTTGCTCCCTGATCCTCACTGGTGTGGAAAAATAGCTCCAGAATCGAAGGGTCCTTTGCCAAAACGCAACACAGCTGATTGAGCAGCAGCACTAGCTCCGCTTCGACAGCAGGTGCCGTCGTGCCCGAACAGGAGGACAGCAGCATCATGAGTGGCCGCAGGATGGGCTTGTGATGCAGCAGGGGCTGGTGCGCCTGACCCACCAGCATCTCATACATCTTCAGCTGCTCCAATTTCATGTCATCAGTGAACTCCCTGCGGAGGCTCCACACAAACAGACGTTCCATCACGTTCTCCATCACCACAAACTCTAGGATGGGGCCCATGGCTCCAGCCTGACCGCTCTCTTCTTCCATCAGCAGGAAGAGCATGTGCTCCACATAGTTCTGCACAGCACTTGCTTCGTCTCCAGGGATAGAGCCAAAGCGAGGGCTGCCACTTGAGCCGGAGTTGAAGTTGATGACAACCAGGGAGGAGGTACTGCGCAGGGGATCATGTTTTTCAAGGATCTTCACTACCTGCAGAAAGAACCGCAGAGGAAATTACATGGACTGAACAGAGTAAAAACTTTGTTTACAAACATTCACACAGATACCTACATTATCCAGTTTCAGCCACATCCTTATGTGGCTGAAACTGGATATCAGTACAGTGTTTGTTTGAATAAGAACCTTTTGTACAGATCAGAGATTAATACTTAATTTGTGGTAGGTTTCCTTTTATTGCACTTCATTTTACACAAACTATATAAAACATCAGAATATGTGCAGAGCTTAAACAGGTAGCATTCTTCCTCTCTTGCTGTTAGGTCAGCTGTCAGCAGAAATTGGGTGTTAAGTAGACCAGCAGCACAGCACAAATAAACTCAGCTGGGTTGCACAGAATGAAGTAGTCCTTTGTGTTTCCAGTCCCTCCCATGTGTGCCCACTGTGTAGAAACCAGTGTCACAATAATAGAGCCAGTATCCCCAGCCTGACGCTGCAGCCATGACAATAACTAGCTGTGTATGAGAGAACTGGGCATAGCTAATAGAAACTAGAGAACAGGGTTTGTAATCCCAGTCTTTGCCTGATAGGGCTTGGCGCTGTAGTCTGAAACTCAAGGATCAGCTCAGCTCTGGCTCTCCAGCATTACCGACTTCTGAGAAATTTTTACCCCCGTCATGAAAGTTATGTTGCAGATTCCATCCATTTGTCTGCTTATTAGCAGTATTACTCTAAAAGCAATGGACCTATTTGAAATTTGTACTAGTGGCGGTGCATGAACCCCCTTTAAAGTGATTAACTTTTGATGCTGACCCAGTTCTGGGATTTTTTTATTTTTTATTATTTTATTTAGCCTCGGCAGAGGCAGTAGTGCTGAACTGGATGGATAGGATTGTGGTCATGGACTGCTTTAAAGTTGGCAGCATCAAGGCCAGTTGAAAACAGGGTTAAGGTTTATCCAACTCTGTTGGAGAATTTCAGTGTTGATGGCAACAGTGTTTATTAAACATTGTTCAGGATGCAGTAGGTCTGACAAGACTGACTGATGAGCTGATTGTTCGGCTGTATCTGTGTTGCTTGTCAAAACATACAGAAACTTAATGGGGTATGTCTTTCATATAGAATGTGACCAAGAAACTGGCTCTGGCTTTAACAAAATCAAAGATGTCCAAGTTTTCATTTTAAGTACCTGATTAGCTCTACTAAATAAATTAATATGGAGGGTTGACAATAAGAATGTGGTAGAGTAGGTGGATCCCACTAAGGTGGCATCCAATTTCTGCGCTCAAGTCATGCATGGGTCAAATAAAGAAAAGTTTTGCAAAGAGAACATGCAAGCTGAGGACAGGTAAAGACCCCTTGCTGCATCCCGTGTGTAGTTTTGCAAAGCATCATCTAGATGTGAAAATCTAAACATGAGTAGCAGACAATTATTTCAATAAATTATTCCAGAAAAAAAAAAGGTGAAAATATCATGATAAAAATAAAAAATAAAACATCTATAGGTTAATTAACAGAATAAAACAGTAAAAATGGTGACTTTGAATTTGATTTTGAAAGAAAACCTTAGCAGGAATTTAAAATCCAAGAGAGAAAATAGAGAAAAAGTTTCTCTCTGGAGTTCTAACAAGTTTATGCTTGCAAAGTGCAGAGACAAGATGAGAGTATGAAAGCATTAATAATGCAAGATGACATATATGGTGGAAGACTCCCGCAGTTCTGTTAGCACCGGGGGGGGGGGATTGAAAAATTGAAAGAAATACACCCAAATGTGTTGTTTCCTTACACAAGATGTTTGCGCTATTTTGCCTTATAAACGTTAAAATGGCGTTACTGTAACCAGCAGAATACGACCTCCCAATGGGAACAGAGCTGATATCAAAGTATGTCAGCATAAACAAGGCACACTATTGAACAGAAGTACACTCATTGAGTGATTTATTAGGGGTTGCATGGCATTGACCCATAAATTGGTTGGATTAATCAATAACTCAACAAAAAAAAAATGGTGTCAAACTGTCCACACTGTACAGGCTGCAGTTAAATATTACTGGGAGTCACTTTGCATGGCAAAATATACACAATGAACTGTTTGAGGCCAGGCTTGCAGCAGATTAGACCAAGCAAATGAATATATATGCTAAAACAAGCAGGGACAGCACCAATATTATATGCAACACATTACTCTGATCTAAGAGTTTTCTGAGCTGTACTTAAAGTAAACAACACTCACTTCAGGCTACAGATTAACTATGAATGGAAATAAAGACTCTGCAGGAGTGGACTTGTGCTGCCACTTTGCCTGCAGCAAAACAAGCATTAATCTGGAGCAGTAGGCACAACTAACCAGCGTCTTCATTTATTTTATTTTTTTGGGAGGGGTTGTTTTTTTTATCTAATTAACATTTTATCCCAATATGAGAGGAAAACCAAAAAAAAAAAACACACCACTTGTGACACAGATCTGCAGGTGTGTGGTAATATTCTTAGTATTTAGCTGCATTTTGGGATGTTGGTTTTAATTCATCCTCACAAGAAAAAAACTTATTTCACATGTCTAAAAAGAAAAAAAGGACGCAAAAATAAGCATTTTCGTGAAAAAAAAAAAGTTTTCTAATTCAATACTAAGCAAAAAATTTCCCTCAAGAGAATTAATCAGAAAAAAAGAAAAATTCTCCCAAAACCTTTCCGTCAACTTTCACTTGAATCTTAATACAGCAGAAAACGATCCAATGTGTGAAGACATAGAGGAATTTCTATTCTTACAGGAAAGAGCTGTGGTTCTTTCTGACTCTGTAGTCAACCCAGACCATGAATTTTGTGTTACAGCAGCTGATCTGGCTAAGTGTGCATGTCAGGGTGTGTTCCTGCCATGCATGATGGTGAAAAGAAACTTCCAAGTTCTCCTCCACTGAATAAAACATATTCTACAGTAACAAAACCACGGCGAGAGGGCTGAGGCTAAGACCCATGACTGTTGTATTAACTCCACCAACTTGCTTGACTGGCTCCGAGCTAGATCTCACCTCCAGTTTGACTTTTGATCATTTAACATTGTGATTCTGAAACTCTGGTGAGAAATCAGATGCTTGTCTCACATTATGTGCTAAACTATTCACCAGTTCCATTAAGAGAATTATTGACAAAGAATTGTTTAAGAAAAATTTCCAGGATCTGTAAAGTCAACCTACTGAATGAAAGTTCAGTATTCATTTTCTTCTAGATCTGGTTCAGAGGTCAACCAGATCCAGAGAGAAACATCTGGCCTTAATATCCAAATTTCTTCGTCATATTTACCAGCTAGTTGCTAACTGTGTCCAACAGTGAGTACTTTTAAAATAATAACAACAGCTACCTGTTTCAGCTGAAACCTGTATGGTAAAAAATAAATAAAATAAAACTTGTAACAGTTTCTGAAAGGCAAAAAGGCTTTCTCAGTTTCTGTGTTCAACATCTGAAGTATCAGCAAAAGTCTTATGCAAGGTTTATTACAAAACCCAAATAATCTGTATTTGTGGAGACAAAGTTTTTTTTTTTTTTTTTTTTTTTTTTTTTTTAAAGAGAGCACAGACATTGTGCAACAGATTAACCTAAAAATTTATCTCTAAAGTCAAATTTTACATATTGTGGTATAATCATACACTGTACATTGCAGCTCCAAGTAAAACCCATTTTTGAGCTAAAGGTGGGCAATTAAAAGGTTAAGAGTGAAGAACACACATTAAGTCAAACCAATATACCATTCACACAGCTAATCCCTGCAAACTTGCTTTATGTCGGCATTAATAAAGCAACAGAGCAAATTGAAACTAAGGTTTTATCCCTGAACTGACAACCATTAATGTAGCTGTAAATGTTTTTACCAACAGTGTTCCCCATCTCCTTAATGTCTGGTCATTGTCACTTTCGTGTCAGTGTGAGTAGACTTTGTTAAGCTCAGTGCGGGAGGCGTAGGGTTAGCAGGCTTCCAGCTTCCACTGGGGTGAACAGGGACAAATGCTGCTGCAAAGAGCCAAGAGTCTGAGACAAACTGCTTCACCCTGCCAAGATTCCACTGGCCTTCACCACAATGCAGCATGCTGGAGTCAGTTTCTACCAGCAGAGCTTGAGGTAGAGGTTTGGCTAAAAGTCTCTTTATGCCTTTAAGAACAAGCTTACACTCGCAGTAGTTGTTGATACAAGTTTAATATAACTTTGATTTGATTCAAAGTACAGTGAACTCTCTAGGTTGGTTCCAAAATACAAAGGAAGGTGGATGGATGACGAGCCAGACAGAAGAGAGGACATTTTGATGATGTTCAGTTGTTTACCTGAGCCCAGTGGTTCTTGAACACAATCATGCAGGTCTCTGGATCCACCCCTTTTAAGACCAGAGATGGCTCATCTTGGTTTCCACTGGCAACCATAGAGGCCATCATGATGACCAGTTCACGTGGGTTAAATCATGTCATAGGAAGGAGAAGGGAGACATTCCCGACTGCTTACTGGGTGCAAACGAAACTGCAGAAAGAGGGATAATGAAGAACCTGAGGAGTGAGGAAAAGAAAACACAAACTGGCATCATCATACACTCGACAACAAAAAGGCTGCATGATGAAACGGCAACACTGATGCAATGATATGGTTCTGAATACGATTGCCACATATTAGAGTGCCCTCCCTCTCTGCCTCTACATGGCTGGACAGCAGCTATGACAGGCATGCAGTGAAAAGAACAATAACAGGCAGAGCGAGATGACTTGGTGGAGAAAAGAAAGACACATCATGCTCTACTTTGGACTTGCCTGCAACTCTGGGCTTACACTGAGCTGTCAAATTGTTTTTGGAACACCTCAGACGCCCACCGTGGATTCCTGCAGGCCCCCTGACATCATTCTCATTACAGAAATATTTTTTGACCTCTGAAGGCAAACAGCAACTGGGTGTGATCTACTTTGGTTGCATGTAGGGTGAGAAAGACTGCTAGTTCTGTACATCAGATTGACTTTGGTATGTGTTGTTTTCATTTCTGGTTGAGACATTGCATTTACAAACATTTTTCAAAGAAATAAAGTCTGCGCTTCTAACATGGATTGTCTGGATGGATGTTATTTTAGTTTAAAATAGCCCGAAGGCAGCTTTGTTAGAAAACAGCCACCACTCACACTGGCACCATGGAAAATTGGAAGATGCCCACTTTTCTTCCCAGAAAGAAGCTAATCTATTGTTTTCTTGAAGAAAGCATTACTAAAAAGTCCGATTGATTCTGCTAAAAACAAGTCAAAGAGTTTTCATTGAGAATCACAGAAACAGAACAAAAGTGGTGCTTTCTGAATCAGACAGGCCCTTCAGGATGTAATTTCTCTCCTGTTTATTTCCTGTTTGCAGACAGTAAATGTTTGTGATGACTATCATAACAATTTGACATGATGTTGGCTGTAGCTTAAAATCTGATTCGTTCAAGGGATCCCACAAATGAGCTCTCTGAACAATTAAAAAGCAGTTAATAGGACAAATATCCGTTTTTGACTGAGGGAGTCACAGGACTGCTCCAGAGCCAGGGTCCAATCTAACAATTCTTCACATTTCACTGGTCAAGATGTCCTCTCTCTGATCCTGTGTCATGAGACTTGAACTACACAGAGACATGAGGATTTGTAAGCATGCAGATTAGAAATACTATGTTTCTCAGTGACAAGCATATGCATCCAGCTTTTCACTTGGAAATGTTTAACCATTTGTTGTCGAGGCTAATGTTGAGATCTGGTCATTTCTGTGTATTGATGACTAATTTAATAATATAAATCAGACAAAGTTATTGTCAATTGTGTATATTTACAATCAGTGTTATTTCTTTGGCGGGCTGCAAAGTAGCCTCAACAAGAACAGTTTATTCATTAACTCCAGTTAAACTAAAGTTAACACCATGCTGCTGAAATAAGGGCAGAAACAGGCAACTAACATTAAGCCAGTGGTTCATGTGGCCAGCTGACATTTTCCACAAGTTCATAATGAAACTTTGAACAATAAATACGGTTTTGCTATTTATTTCATTATTAGAATAACTATAAATGCATGTTCTTAACAATAGCAGTAATAAATTCACCAAATTTATTTAATTTTAAATCAACAAGACTTTTTAAAAAATGAAAAGAATGTACTTTCATGCCAGTTTATTACAATTTTGTGACTAGCACCAGATATTTTGTCCTTGGATGCACACACACATCCAGTAATGCTTGTAAGCAACATGTCCACCCACAAGCAACTATTTGAGCCAGCTATGCTATTTACACCAGATCAGATGTGCTCTTAGAGGTGCAAGTATATAATGCTGAATCCACTCCACCTTAATGCGTATGTTAACATTCAAGCACTAAAAGTACAAGTTATAAGACATAATAAAAGCAGGGCAAGGGTGGGGATGGAACCTGACCAGTATACGCTTAGCCCTTATTGTAAGAATCTATTTATCAGTCATAATATAAAGCACTGCAGCAAGTATTCAAATTAATTATACATATACATTATACATATACACACACACACACACACACACACACACACACACACACATATACATTATATATATTTATATACAGTATATACACATTGTATATATACACATTGTGATTTACACACAACAGAGTATACCCTTCAGTGTACCCGCTCCAGCATCATGGCTACAAACAAACTTTCCAGGAGCAAACAATGACAGTTGGTAGTATCAACTCTCACACAACGACAGGAGAAAGTTAAGCACTCACACAACACATGGTGATATGGACTGTCACCACAGGGAATCAACTGTAAACCACACAGCAGCTGCATACCATGATGCCAAATTACAGCTTCAAGTTCCTGCCCCTAAAAGTGTCTCTAAACCAATCACAGCTTGTCTCTTTCTTTTGAATTGACTTTGCATTTCCTGCAACAAGGCACACAGTCAAGCTCTCACCATCTGCTTTCAGTTAAGAATTGAAATCAGGCTGCTTGGATTCTTGAGAAGGAATGTAGAAGCGTTGTGAAGTGTGTGACAGACTGAGAGTGAGTGTGTTATGTCTGTTGGGTGAGATTTCTTACCTTCCTCGAGCCATCTTTAACCAGACAGTTCACCAATTAGCCAAAGACCTCATTCTTCCCCTGTTGTCAGAGCAAAGAGACATGGAGATATGTCAAGAGAGGAGCAGGAAGTGCGTGTGCGTCCAAGAGGCGAAGCATGGTGGGAAGTGACTGGACATGAGTAAGCTCCTCCGAGTGCCACTTGGATGGAGATGGAGAGGAGGAGGTTACAGAGAGGAAAGGAAGCGTGGGAGGGACTAAAAAAAGAAAAGAAAAAAAACAGGTTGGAAGAAAGTTTGGAGAAAAGGAGGAGGTGTGGGAAAAGAAAACAACAAACAGTGCTCACATGCATAAAATGTAAGGATGAAATTGTCCAAATGAAACACTGAATAGTTCTGCAGGAAACAATCTTCATCACATTCTCATGACTCCTCTACCATTTAGAGAATAACTCTGTCCCTTTCAGTTAGTACCGTTATGGCATCATTCTCAGAGATGAGAGATCCACTATTAACATCCATATTCACAACTTATGATGCAGCAGCTTCAAGTTTAGTTGCATGTATAATATTATAAACTTCCTGAAGCTCCATTTTAGCAATATGTTGGTGTTTTGTAGCAATGAAAAAAACATGGGGTTTTTGGAAGGCCTGCATGCTAGCTGCATGTCTGACATTGTACAAACAGAGGGAGTGAAAAGGAGACAGATGGAAAGAGGTGTGTGTGTGTGTGTGGGGGGGGGGGGCATTTTTACACGCCAAAGAGGAATCATTAAACACTTAAGTGTGTTTTGTGCCATGCAGAAGACACACATATGCCTCTCTGTAGGGTCAGAATACGCTAATATTACATTGATTTGAGAGAATTCTATATGTATCTATAAGACTCAACTCAACTGTCTCTTGTTAAAGACTGACACTTGGACAGGATGCATTTGGACATCTAAGCACCAATTTTGTGTTAAACTACCAAACTACTCACAGATCTCAGCTCCTTTGCTCCTTCTGTTTTTTTTTTTAAATAATTTTTATTCATGGCCTGACAGCGGATTTCTGAAGATGGTTACCAGACATGCAGACACGTGTCAGCTGCTGATTGTAAAATGGGACAGAATGGTTGCCATAGTTTAATTACTTCTAACTGGAGTGATAATACTACCTATACTATAATGCCTCCTATCATTAGTGGGAAAAAAAATCATGATGAAGCATTTAATCATGTTACGTAACAGAAAGAAGACATGTTTATCTTGATTTGATTTAAAACATTGGCTCAGCCAAGCTGCAATGTATTATGATTTATAACAGATATGAAGTATTACCATCTAGGGTCCCATAAGAACATAGAAAATACTGCCATGTATAACAAATAAGAATATTTTTTTAAAAAGGAAAATAGGATGTATATGGCGCTATAAGCTCATCTGGTTAAGCAGACAGCTTATAGGCAACTGAGAGCCGGCACATGTTCATATCTTGCTCTGAACCCCTTTGCTGCAGGTAACCCTCTGACCCGCTTTCCTCTCTAGTAACTGTGTCATAAAGGTCTCTAGAGCTAAAATGACATTTTTAGGAAAATTATATTTTCGTTTTGAACTGTTAACATTTTATACATCCACCACATGATTAGACATGTCCCCCCTAGAAAATATGATGTTACAGAGTAAGAGTAAAACACATAATTCTGGGGGGGGGGGGGGGGGGGGGGGGGGACACACTTTGGGAAAAAATAAAACAGAACTAAAAGGGCCTCAGCTATCATCACCTGTTAAGGAATTTAGTCAATTTCTTGACAAGTTTGAAAGAAACCATTGACCAGCAATTTCCTTTTTTATATAATTTTGTGTTTTAATAATTCATTCTCTTTTCAACTACTTATACTTTTTCTTACACTTCTTTTTGACTTTTTCACCACACCTTGAAAAACTCATTCATGAAAAAAATATATTGGGGGGGGGGGGGGGGGGGGGGAAAAATAA
>JAOXYM010000004.1:16314706-16326307 GCA_028567055.1 Leptatherina wallacei | reverse complement strand
ATAGATAGATAGATAGATAGATAGATAGATAGATAGATAGATAGATAGATAGATAGATAGATAGATAGATAGATGAGAAGTCGAAAGTGAATAAGATATGACCAAGAAAAAAAAATTAAACAAAAGATTGAATTGTCCATAAAGACCTTTATATACATAGGGAGTCACAAATTTTAATTGTTATTCACCAGAGCTGAAGCCATAGACATATTTAGAACATCTGGCTCTGATTTTCATTAAAAAGAGTTGAATTATTTCGATGAGATTTAACAATCCGGACCGGATGAGCAGGACAGTAGCGACATCTAACGCTGAAAGTAGGCTACGCATTTATAGAAGATTTAAACGACAAACGTCATCTGCAATCCACTGTACGTTCCTATCGCCAGAGGTCCAAATGGACGTGAAGATCAATATATATTGATTCCAGCATGGAAACATTCCTGAGGTTATGTCCTCATTATTTTTGAGCTATGTTTGAAAGTTTAATTTCCACTTTTTGTTTTTGTTGTTTTTGTTGTCTTTTTTAAAGAAATAGTCTATATTATAAAAGGCAGCTTGTAAAAACAACGTATGTAGTCCAATAACATATAATTCCCATCCATTTTTCGATCATTATTTTTTGGCAGCTTCCTCTCAATATGGCTACTGGTAGGTTTTCAAACAACACTCAGAAACTGGTTTTAGTGAATAAAATTGGCCATGAGTTAAGGGGTTCATTTTACCGGTGGTCCAGTCCTGTTCCTGAATCTCCACGCAGGCCGGGGTCCGGACAGAGAGTGGCACCACCTCCACGCACCCGGACACAGAGCTGCTGTGGGCAGGACGCTGTGAAACTTTTAGAGGAGAGGACAGCAGAAAGCGATTGTATTTTCCACCATGTGAGCAGATGAACGAGCAATTGGCTGCTTTGAACGGATCTTCGTTGACTTTGTTTATTATCTTTTATTTCTACAACGTTTTCAAATCCCGATGATGGCAGAAGCTCTGCGTGAAGAGGGGGAGGATGGAGAGGGGCAGCGCAGAGACCTGCGGGACAGAGGCCAGACAGCAGGTAGTTTATAAGCGCCGTAACAGACAGGGCATGGAAAGTCTCCCGAATAGAGCTGCTACTAAAACTGCGTTAAAAAGTTAAATTTGTAGGATTCTTCAGATATTAGATTGTTCTGATATCCATTTTCTTGTATTTTAGTAAGTGAATATGCTTTTCTTCTGTTTAGAGAAACAGTTGTTTGGAATTAGATTTATACTGAATTAAGACTTCATTTAAGGAAAAAATACATTCACTGTGTGATATTGCAACTTTAGCACAGAATGAAATTAGAGAATAGACCAAGTCTTCCAAAAACAACTTGTGTTGAAGGCCATCTTGAAAAAAGCAACTCAAATTTCACATATTTTAAAATTGTCTAGCATAACTGGAAAAAAAGTATATTTTGACCATAAACCCACATTAAGAAAAACTTCATGCTTAACTTTAACTTAACACTTAACTTTAATAATTCAAACTTATGAAAAAATTCTGTTCACAGTTCGTGATATATAATGACTTAATCAGTAATGACTGCACTCTCCTGTGACTTTTGGCTTAGTTTCTAATGTCAGCTCCTGTGGTTTCATGCCAAGCATTACATTTTTTGGCTGCAGTGTAACATACATACAGCACCTGGTGTGCCAACTATTCTTCCCAGATTTCCTGCGCCCTGCCCTTCCCAGCAATCTACAATCAGTGCAACAGCTCAGACCCCCACCACACCCCAAACCTGCCAGCTGTCTAGTCAACAATTTTTAAACATATAGTCTGCAAATAAGGTAAAAAAAATAAAATAAAAAAAAGAGCTGTTGTCTATAGTCTACTAAACATTAATCGAATAAATGATAAAATAAGAAAAATAACAGAATATATCTAGAGGCATATCAGACTCTGTTTGAAGCTGTTTCCTCTGCAGATTACTGGTCTGCAATGACAATATCTACTCTTCTCTGACTAATGGTCTACACCAGCTGCTGACATTGTGTTATTCACACATGACACCATAATCTGAACATTTCTGTTTTTCAAGTGAGGGCAAAACTGTTTTTACCAGTTGCGTGTCTTCAAAGGCAACTACATTTTATCTGAAGTTATGCCTTATTTTTAAGTATTCACCCCAAACTTTTGTGCTTGATTATCCCAAAATGTTTTGCGTGATAAGTAAAATTCAGTCTGTAATTCTACCAGTTCCTGCTGAGCCATGCCAAAGTTAAAGCACTTATCCCAATATACATAGGATCCGATTTTTAACTAGCAGGGAGTTTTGACTTGTGCACTGTGATACATAGAGGCAGACTGTTGTTCTTCCTTTTGTTGCCAGATTGACCAGCTGTTGTGACTGCTGCCGTGCTGAGTAATGTCAGCATGTGTTGAAGTGAGAGCGGCTGTGCGGGGAAATCTGCCCTGCTGATTTCAGCAGCTTTCCTGTGTGTTTGTGGTGTCTTCTCAGGTCCCACATTACAGATCTGCATTATAGGTCATGGAGCTTCTGAAGAAGTTTGCCAGGCTTTTCATCTCTGTGAATTGAACCTTTAAATGATATACTTAAAGTGGTGCATGCGCCAAATATTATGTTACATGATCTGAATGCTGGAGCTGGGATGGCAATGTCAGCTGGTTGTTCATCAGCTTAATCCCTGGCTGATATATCTCAAAAACTATTTGGTAGTTTGGTAGATGGTTTTTGTATTAACCCTTCTTTTATCACCAAGTCAAACCCTTTTAGGCTGTAGTAGTTTCAGGTGCATACCTGGACACTGAACACTGAATGTGCTCTTCATCACCATTAATATATCACTTCGTTGTATCAGTTTCTCTTTTAATGACATGGGAAGACTAAAGGAAGTAAACCTGAGATCCTTCATTGGAAAAACAACATTTTATAGTTGTTGTTTTTTTCAATAGCTAAACTGATTACCTGTTGAACTTCATGTTGACTTTGAGTTAGTATTACAGCTGGCAGTACAACTTGGCTATTTATTTACTTTAACATATTTTCTGGGATGATTTGAAAACATGAGTACAATTGTCAGCACTGGTCATAGCTCAAATTTTCTTAGATTTGTTTTTATTTAACTACACATTTCCAAAATCTATGTATTTTGTCTTCTCATTTTTTAATTCATTTTCCACTTTCCTCACTAAAATGAATGAAGCTTTAGATAAACTGTTTGACAACTTTACTAGTTCTTTTTTTTTTGTAAACAAAACTGGTACGTATGCATGACCTCGTAGATCTTCAGTCCAAGCTGTTGACTCACAAACTGTTTTATGTTATAAATGGGACAGAGTGACATCAAAATCCATGTAACTCTTAACTTTACAGCAAGAGTGATGAGCGGCACAACCTCCACTTCCTGAACAACCACATTCCAGTTCACCAGATTGGCCGAGCTGACACAGGAGCCGTGAGACAGAATAGGGCCGCCCCTCTCTTTTTCTGTTTTGTGTGGGTGTTACTGCCAGCTTCAATTTCTTTATCACACTTAGAGGACCAGGAGGGAGATATCTTAATGGGAACATCTTTTTTTGCTGAAGATTTTATATTCATTCCTTCAATTCCTCACAGGTAGGGCCACCGCAGCAAGGTATCACAAGAGACACATTGTGTTCAGGGTGACATCGTTTCCACTAATGACACACCAGGTGCAAACAGCTCAGCTATTTTTTCCCTGAGTATGTCAGACAGAACATCAACAAGGAAGTGAAAATACTGTAATACTCTGTCAGAGGTTTAGCTACTAAGAAATGTCTTTCTCATTAAGTGTCTAAACATGCTGTTAAAGTGCAAGTTTACCTCCAAATGATAATGTGAACAGGTGGGTTTGGTTGTCAGTGACGTGTCTCAGGCTACAGGCACTAACAACAAAACAGACTTAAATCTCTCCTGGGGTTTTAACTTCTTCTTCAGTGTCCCTACAAAGACACATTATACCTTACTTGATTCAGCTGTAGCCATTATTGATACTTCTTAGTGATATATTTCATGTTTTTCTGCAGCTTGTTTGTGTAAAATTTGAAAGTCAATTAACTGTCAAACAAGAGAAGTACAGTAAGTGCATCCCTGTGTTTAAATGGTTTCTGAAAGTAGTAGTAACTAACTGGTTTATCAGGATTTAATGGTTGATCCTGCTGGTTAGGTTTTTTTCCTCTTGTATTTCTAGTTAATACAGATCAGTCGGGAAGTAGGAATCACTTAAACAAAGCAACTGAATGGGGGGGGGGGTTGTGGCTGTAGTAAAAAGTCCTGTATACATCAGAAGCCAGACTTAATCAGCAGCCATCTTAATGCCTTACCACTTGAGGTGCCTTTAACTCTCACCATGAGTCCTCGTAACGCTGGCCTCAGTGGGATTCAGGTCAGGTGACTGACCTGATCAATTAAGAATACGCTGGTTGATTAAAGGCTTTAGCAAATGTTGCTGGGTTAAAGTTGGAGAACAACAAGACAGTATGCCCTGAAAACTATGCAAAAACCAAAATACATAATTGTATCCTTGTCCCATCCATGTCTCATCTGTCTTTACTTTATAGAGGCCAGAAGCTTAATAAAGTTGTCAAGATGTTATCCTTGTCATGCATCATTAATGAAACCAACACCTCTCTGTTGTCCTCCACAGACTATCTGGAAAGAACAAAGTCAGAACATTTACCCTCCAGGTAGGTTCTTTCTCCATGAGCTGAGGTTTTATGACAACCTGATGTGTTGCAGCAGCAGGTTTTGCCGAACTGCCTCTGTGGCTGAAGCAGGGTGCTGTCCCTTTAATGGTGAGATCTGCTGATGGTGATGTTGTGAATGGACAAAACAATGAGGTGATCTATGCTCACTGACAGGTCGACCCAGAGACAAATGCATCACGTTGCTTGTTCAGATGGCATTTACAGACACTGAGGAGAGCAGTGACCTGTGCAGACCTCAACGATGTCTGGTTTACCATTTAAAAACAGTTTTTATAGATGACTCTGGATCCTGGCAGTCTTAAGATCCTTGTGTTTACAGCTTTTCCAGTCAATTAAGTCAACCATGTAGCACAAGAGGGAGGAGTGTTGGTCTTTTCCCCAGACAGTTAACATCCACCTTCTGTAGTCTGAGTGGTGATAATGAACCTCCTTCTATCAGGAGAATTTCATGTATCCTTACCAAAGAGAGTGTTCTGTAAACATTAGTTTAACTCAATAGTCTTCAACATAAATAGTTTAAAGATGATGTTAAGGAAGAGCAGAAGAGAGTTAAGCAATCTAAGGGTATCAAACCATGTCAGTGTGTTCAGTTCCTGCAAAGAGTGAAAGAGTATATTTACTTGAAGGTGGTACCACTTACTGGGCATAATGTTTTTGTGAGGTCAGTAAATCTCAACCAAAGCTACTATTCATGGACCAAGTCACTGAATTGTAATGAAAGGATCAAGTCATTCTTTACATTTTTTAATTTGTATTTTTTCAGTCTTAACTTCTGCTGTAAGTTCTCACTGTCCAGTTTTATTCTGATAGGCTGTTTCTGTCTTTGTCTGTAATCTATAGTTTATCCTTTTAGCGATTTAAAATGTCTCAATGCCAAAATGCATTATGTAGTGTAACTCATACAAGATCATATCTTTTTTAATTGTTTTGGTTTGGATCTTTTTTTCCCTTTTTATGTTGATTTGGTCACAGTTCCTCTGTGTATCATCTTCCCCTCCCCTCCTAGTCATTTAGTATAAATTTTGATGTATTATCTCTTAAATCTTTCATTGTTGGCACACATTGGTATCAACGGGGAAGTCTATGGCCAGAGTATTTATGCTAATGTACCAGGATTAATGTAGACATTTTTTTCTGCCTCTTAACCACCAGTGATTATCTGCTCTTGTCTGTCTGTGCCCACAAATTATTAATAAATGGGCTCCATGCTCTGCTCTCTTTTCAGTCAAAGACCTCTGTCTTCTATACGAGCTGCTATCAAGCGAAGTAAGTTTGGTTTAATTGAGCTTCAGAGACATTTTAAGCAATTCAATTTTGTATTATGTCAGTAAAATATTGAAATGTGGTAATATTTGGATTGTGTTGAAATCTTAATTATTGCAGATCTCTCATAATGTGATATTTGTTCATGCAAGTTTAAATGTAATGCTCATTTAGCTTTTTATTCTCATTATTCATTCAGCAAGAACAAACTCTCAAAGTGACAACAACAGGGAGAGAAGGTGAAGATTTTTTTAATCTCTATCTTCATGCACACCTCACAGTGTTACTAGATCATTATGGAGGTGTGGAAGTGTCCTGTTTGTGGTATGTGGCTGCAAGGATGTTATGGCAACGTCATGTAAAATAATCAAAGAGAGAGTTGTGTTTAAGATGCAAATGTATGCGCGTTTTGGTTGTCAACTGGGTTATAGTGCTTTTTATTGTTTGTTGTCCAGGCGACCAGAGATTACCATAATCTCAGCAGAACCTCTGGCCAGTAATAACTGGTTTTCAGGAGGTTCAGTGGTTTTCTCTCGGCCTCAGGCAGACTGGTCTGCAGACTCCCAGGTTGTCTCATTGGTAGGCTTCGTCTGATCTCCATTTTTCAAGTTTACTGTTGTCTTTGGTTTTAACACAGCACAAATAGGACACTTTGATCTCAACCAGTAAGGATGCTTTTGCATACATTTGTATGTTTACATCTGATGTGAAATTCTTGCATTTGCAGCTGACAAGTAGTCAAATTTAGCCAATGTTGGTTCTGAAAAACTGGAATTAATTTGTAAAATATACTAAATATGTTAAAAATTCTGTCACGCATTGTTATTCCCCTCCATCTGCTTTAGCGGAATGGGCTAGCAAAAGAATCTGAAATAAAAGGTATATTACCTCTATCACACTTGCCAGGCACCATAAGAGGAAATGCTATTATAAGCTATGTGTATGCATACGTGAACACCTCTCTCTTTCATGACTCAGCTCCCACCATCCTATGACCAGGTGATTAAAGAGAAGACACAGGAAGAACATATTGTTAAGCCAACTGCGGCCCCCCGTCGGACCACCTGCACAGCGACAAGTGCCACACAGACTGACTTTGTAGGGGAAGACGTTGCTTCACACTGTGGTGCAACTCTACCTCCAGCTGAGAGAAGGCCTGTTGGTGAGGCATTTCATCAAAAACCATCTGATGGCTTCTTTAGGCTCCCTGTGCTCTAACTTTTTCTGTCTCCAGGTAAAAAGCCACAAAAACCACCAAGGCCCTCTTTGCCAAAAGGAGCAGACAAGAAATGTGCAGCTGAAGGAGAGGAGAGGTTTACAAAAAACACAGTGGCATTTGAAAACACTGAGCACCAAAGTGACTCTGAATCCGACATTAAGCAACTCAAACATACAGATACCTCACATACATGCACCAGATCTGTCACTGTTCACTGGGATATTCCTACAAATCATTGTCCTGCCAGTGCTGTCCCTGCTGAAATCACACCTTCAAACTCAAACAGTCAAAGGCCCATTCCACGTCCTCGTACAAAATCACTCAAGCAGGTAAGAGAAGAGGAGGCCCAAGTTGACACTTTGGTCAAATTCAGCAAAAACTTGAACATTTTTTACTCAGAATCCCAAGAGCTTTCCACAAATGAATATTTAAAAGAATTGCTTGAGGCCTTTAGTGAAGGCAACCAGTGGGAGGAGGCCAGCGATATTGTTGACCAATCAGACAAGAAGTCACAGGAAGAAGATGCTGTCTGTGAGATGAATTCCAACCACAGCCAACGGAATATCCGTGCCAGGATCCAGGCTTTTGAGAGCCAGGTTGGCAGTGAGGAAGGAGATGTGTGCAAATCAGACAAACCAGACCCCCTACCCAGGAGGGCTACCACCAAACCCCCAGTTGCTGCTAAACCTCCCATAGCTCATAAATCTCGAAGCATAGATGACAACAATCAAAACATACCAACTACGCAAAGCCCTACACCAGCCCCCCGACCTCAGCCCCCTAAGAAACTTGTGGGACTCTCCGTAAGGGAGGAGCTGGAAACTTTGCACAGCAAGGGGGCCATCCCACCCAGGCCACGTTCTTCTGTGTTGACCAAAGACAACAGTATTCATGACGAGGAACCGTCACCAGTCCCGCCTATCCCTCCTGTAAAGCCTTCCAAAGAACCGCTCAAATCCAACCTGAATATAAACAACCACAACTCAACCTCCATGGTGAGAGAGAATGCATATATGGACTGTCCATCAAGTGAGTAGATCTTTTTTTAATTATAAGTTATTCATGATTTTTGTGTGTTTTAAAACATACTACTGTTCTTTCATATGGTGCAATAATACTGATTAAGATTTCTTAAAGTATAAATGCCACAACTGGAAACTAATTCAAATGTTTGTCAGTTGTTCAATTTATCAGTTTGCAAAAAGGTTTCAAGCCCTCTTCTGGATTACAAGTATCAATCAATGAAGCTTGAAAGTTTCTTAACCTTTTAAACATAATTTGATAAACCAAACTGTAAACATACCTCAAAAGATTCAAATTAATAAATATCCCACTCAGTCTTTAAAAAATTTTTTTTTAAGGAAAATAAGCTGCTGAACCTGTTCAGTAGCTTTTGTTCCATCCTGAATATCATCTTGAGGAAATTTCAGCCTAATTCTTGGCTTCAGATCCTCCTACAATATCCATTTCTGATTTAAGGTCAACACCTTGATGTGGCCATTTTGAAGCATGAACTAAATTCTTTTGAATGACTTGTGTGCCAGACTTGTCTTGATTTAGAAGCCACTTCCTCTTAACATCCCGTTCGTGAACGGATATCCTGACATTTTTTCTTCTGAATTTGAAGGACTATTAAAGAAAAGATCATTGTTCCATCAGCCATGACATGCGATTTTTTTTTTTTTTTTTATCTTCATTAACACCAAAATGATCTTTTTCAATAACTGATATATTTAATATTAGATCATTTCTAATAATAAATGAATGACTGAATAAATGACTTTTTTTTCTTTTTATCTCAATTTTTCAGTTGGGTTCTCATCATCTGCTTTGAGTTGCTGTTGTTTAAGTCTTTTCGTAGAGCTTTTCATTCTGGTTCAAGTTAAATAGATCTGAAACTAAAGTCAAGTCTCCCTCTGTTCAGATAACAATGCAATCAAACCTCAACATAACATGGATAGCAGTGGAGGATCTTTTACAAGACAGTCTGTAGCCAGAAGACCAACCACCATCAGGGTCCCCAGCAAAACCGGTTCAGGTGAGTCCAGCAGTCATCATGTATCTGAATGCTGGTTGATTTTTGTTAAAACATTTTCAAAGTGCAATTTGTGGTTTTTACTCACTCAGTATCTGTTTTTGCTTCATTGGTACAAATTATAAATGAGCACCAGTTTTTTAGTTTTTTCTGGTAAAGACGACTCTCTTCTCAGATCATTTTCAGGACAGTCCACCTCCTCTCCCATTTCAGAAGCCTGTTGGCTCTCTAAACACCTCGGTAAACCCCAAACACTCCCTCCAGGTAACATTTGCATTTTAGTCAAACCACACACCTCAATTCAACTGTAGTCACATGGTGATAAACATATTTTTCAGTCCATAAATATGCATCCACATTAAGATCTTACATTTACAAAAGTTTTATACCACAAAGACATGGTTTACATCAACAGTGTATATTTATTCATAAAATTATGTTGTGGCTCACTACAGTCTCTGAGAGTTGGTGATGCCTTGTAATTGAACAGCTTACCTGCTTCCTCTCCTCTGCTTTCTACAAACAAAGAAACCATTGTAGCTCCATGAATGCTATGTGTTGTCATACGGTTGCTATGGCTTCAGTGCTACTGCTGCCATGTGCCTCTTTTAGTGCTGATAAAAATGCACATTGATATTCTTTTGCAGAATTCTTTCAGTATAGGGCCGGAGCCATCACTACCACCTCGGTAAGGCAATCTGTAAAATGTATTATTTTACTTTTCAGTAAACTTTGTAAAGAT
Source organism: Leptatherina wallacei (assembly GCA_028567055.1). Taxonomy (NCBI): domain Eukaryota; kingdom Metazoa; phylum Chordata; class Actinopteri; order Atheriniformes; family Atherinidae; genus Leptatherina; species Leptatherina wallacei. The sequence continues at coordinate 16,316,334 of JAOXYM010000004.1, read as the reverse complement.
AGTACAGTATGTCACTCAAATCAATGATGGGTTTTGTACTTCAGAAAGCCCACTGTGAACAAAACCCTCCCACCTCGCCCTCCTCCAGCCAAAACAGGCCCTGGAAGACCTCCCCCTCCAAGCTTTCAGGCCACAAGTCGATCTCAGCCAGCATCACGGCAACCTTCACCTAAATCCCAGGCTAAGAAGCCCCAAAGGAAAGGACTTGTCTTACCTCCAAGGCCCAGCCCAGGTCACCGTCTCTACAACAAATACACAGTGAGAAAGATCCCTCTTCACACCCAAGTACCTCAACTATGTTTCGATTGCAATTCCAGAAGCATCTATTATAATCTGTTCTCTTCCACCAGCTTGAGCTCCCTCATGGGATTGCAACATTTGACTACAATGGCAGTAACACAGGGGAGCTGTCATTTCAGGTGATAGAAGTAGTCTAACTGATTGCACCATAACTCACAGTACATTATTGCAGTCTCTTTTGAACAGCTATATCAATGTTTTGGTTGTTTTTGCTGTAGAAAAATGAAGTGCTTCTGCTGCTGGAAAAGATTAACCGCGATGAATTTGAGTGTCAAGTTGGAAAAATAAGAGGCAGAGTCCACAAGTCTCACATGAAGATCATAACTCCTCTTGGATCAGATTCATCTCCACTGCAGGTAAATTTTTTCTTAATGTCGGATTAAGTCTTTATTACTTCAGACTGACTTTCTTTTCATCCCTGATTCATTAACCTTTGTTCTCTCCTGTAGGGTGCTGGTCTAGCTGAGTCAGGTGGAAATGCTAATGGGCTGAAGGTGCAAGCTGTATATGACTTTATTCAAGGTAATACATCAGTTTCATCAAAATCAAGATGAACTTTTTTGTCCCACTTGGGGACATTTGTACCTGCAGCTGGGGTGAAGCATACCAACACATAAAAAAAGTGCAGTAAACTCACACATTATGTACAATGTATGATAAAAACTATGAAAAACCAGTGATAAGAAGGAGCAGAAAAATCTGTTGCATAAAGGAGCACATAAGCAGATATAATCAAAAAATAAAATAAAGTGGAACAGAATTTAAAAAAATTAAGTATTCTTAATAAAAGCAGGATCCTTGAGCCGTTCTATTTGTGTTTAAAAGCCTAGTTGACACATGGACAAATGAGTGATTGAATCTATTTAACCTGCATCAAGGGTCTTTATCTCCTCCATTACGGCGGCAGCTCCTACTTTCTGTGCAGAACATGGGTCATGTCATTTATTATTTTATGGGCTTGTCATAGATGGTCTGGAAAGACACGTGATCTTCAATGTCTGTAATTTTCCACGCAATTTTTCACAAGCGTAGCAGCTTATTTTTCTGTTGCACAGCAAGGTTACTGAACCAAGCTGTAAACAACATGACCTAGTACGAGGTAGCCCAATGCAACATGACTACTAGTGTTGCATTTATTTTGCCCACAAAATAAATGCAACACTAAAAGAAAAGGAGACAAATGGTCACAAATTGTTTTATAATCTGAACTTGAATAGAAAAAAATGGTACTATACAGATATAAAACTATAAAATATGTTCACATATCAATTTGATCATGAAAGTAAGTAAAGATATTTTCTTCAAAACCCAGTTTAATGTATATATAT
>JAOXYM010000004.1:16278045-16290735 GCA_028567055.1 Leptatherina wallacei | reverse complement strand
ATATGGATTATAAAGTAGCTGTAAATCCTGTACATATTGCAACACTGCTTAATGATCATTTACTGAGTACTGTTTGATGTATTGCTGCACAGTTTCACATATTGTTTAGATGAATACAAGATGTATCCATGTGTTCTGTTTTTTTTTAACTAATTCTACATTGAAATGAAATTGCCAGGTTGAACTTGGGTGCCTGAGGTGAAAATATGCTGGTTAAATATGGTTCAATCATTGCTGTTTTCAGTGGCAAGTGGCGGAACTTTGTTTTTTTTTTTACCCAAATTTTAGGGCCGTGGGAGGAAACTTTGGTGACGCTGTCTGGTACAAACTACAGGAAGTCTGTAAGACTGGAAGGAACAACTGTGTGGAGTATGCTGTTAAGTGCAGACAATTTCCTGGTTCCCCATTCAGGATTTCCCAGTTTTAAACCAGTCATCAACCCTGCAATAACTTTAAGCAGATCAGATTTAGAATGTGAGGCTTATAGCTACGGCTAGTTTTCTATCAGCTTACCACTTGATTTCCAGTGCCATTTTATGGATCTATTTTGGCCTTTTTAATATCAAATATATAGTAATAATAATGGCGTGATTTATATAGCGCTTTTCTAGACACTCAAAGACTCTTTACATTGAATCCAATTATTTATTCATACTTGGTGATTGTAAGCTACATAAACCATAAACCATGCGCCAACGGCCTCTCTGACCACCACCAGAGGTGAAGTGTCTTACTTAAGGACACAACGACAGTCGACTGGGGGGGAGCAGGTTTCGAACCGCCAACCTTGCGGTTATTGGACGACCTGCTCTACCACCTGAGCCACTGCCGCCCCTTTATACCACAAGTTGGATGAATAACAAAAGAGAGGTGAGGAATATAGGTTATTGTTATGCATGTTGTATTCTACATTTATCTTTCATGTAAAGTGGGGGTAGTAAGACACTGCAGATGGTGTACAGTTACTTCTGTCCTGAGCCGTCATTTTCCATTACCTCATGGTGTCAAAATAGAACTGCACCAAAGTGAACAGACTTGTAAAAGATCAGCTGGTTATTATTTTTTTTGTTGCTCTTTTTAATTGAGGAGTTGGTTCTGTAGACCGGGGTGTGTTGTACTTCTTGTCCCATGTACCACTGCAAGAACTAATGAGTACTGTGATATAATGATCAATAAGACATAAAGATCAGTAAGATCTATCATATAACCTGACCAAAAGTGCACATGGTTTTAGCTAAGCATGACTGAAGGGAGAATATTCTGCTGCTCATTTGCAGCTTTATTCAGTGTTCAGTTTGATCTTTGTGATCAACCACTAAATATAGTAAAACTATATATTCCTTACAAAGAAAACTTCACAGACTACTTTTATGTAGAAATGATTCATAATGAAAGAGTGCTTCATGCTTAAATTGCTATTTCACCCCTCCATGGACCAAGTCAGGCTGAAATTCCTCACTAATGAGTAATGTTTATCTCTTTCCTTGTTCACTTCCCTGTTCCAGTTCTCTTTACTGGGTGTAACAGAAACAAAATTACTCTTCAGCCTTAGTTTTTGTAATGTTGAAGAATTACTGACCAGTTCCAAAATCAAATACCAGTGCTGTTGTAATTCCTTGTTCTTGAATTCTCGAATCAAAAGGATGAAGTTGGTCAGAGTTGTCCAAGGAACCTAAAAGATTGCCTTGATGCCTGGACTCTGTCTAATGAGTCCTTTCCGGACAAGCCTTTTCCTTTTGTTGACAATAGTAGCCACTCGTCAACTCAAACTGGACTGCCAGATAGTTGAAGTGCCAAAGAGGTCAGTTATATTGTACATGAGACTGTGGATGAAAGTTTAGATACTGATTTATATCCATCAGCACCATGGCCATGTTTTCATTCAAATGTCTCTTTTTTTTTTTTTTTAAATTGCAGAATGATCCAACAAACATTTTGTGTTTCTTAAGTCAGTTAAAAAGAAATCTGAAACATCCATATGATTACTAATTGAGTAGTGCTGGAAGTTTCTGTTGTATTGTTATGAAAGGTAAGACTCTTCTGAAACTTTCTGCAGCTGGTGTTTAGAAAGAGGTTTAGGTAGGCAGCATTTATTAATTGTAGTTTATGTCTCACATTCTTTACTTCGTGAACAGTGAAGTGCCAAAATTGTCCACACAATACTTAGTGATCTGGGTGCATTGGTGCCATTTCAGCTTGGTTGTATACCTCAGTTATTGTAATGCATGGGCATGTTTTTAAGTGCTTAATATGCTTTAAGTAGAGAGTTAAACGACAAGTTTCAGTGCATTTATAATTTAAGCTCTTGAATACAAGTGAAATAGGATGGAACAGTATGGATATGGGCAGATGAATCTCTTTTTGGGGTCGGCATCAATCCATCAAACAGTGAAAATTGCTTAATTTTGAATAAATGTGATTGCATGAAATGATTTAATGTGATAATGCAGCATAGATTTATATTATGTTGTGTGTTCTTAAACAAACAAATGAATGAAGAATAAAGAATAAGTATTTGTCAGACTGCCTCTGCATCACATTTAATGTAGTGTAAAAATGAATGTCATTCATGGGTGAGAACAAAAGCTTGGCAGGTTGCCCTTCTGAAGATATTCTTAGAAATCTAGCTTTAAATATCTTTCCTCTCCTTCCTTTGCTCTGTCTCTCATCTTGGTTATCTGAGTGGAAGAAAAGAAAGGTAGTGTTTCAGCCCAAAAAACTCTCAACTGTGTCCATAATCTGTCTCATTTCAAACACAATTTTATAGTAGTAAATATAAAGGGAAGAACATGATTAATAATGAAATCAGCATTTTAATGTTTCTAATTGTGCAATTAAGGCTTTAAGATATTAGAAAAAATTGCCTCTGAATATTTTCTCACCAGCATTGAAATAAACAGTCCGCTCCAACTAGAAGCTTTACTATCAGCATTGAAAATATATCAAGAAATCCTATTTGGACTCTTTGTTGACGCAGTCGATACCCCCTCAAAAACAAATCTTGGTTCACTCTTTCGCCTCATCTACTCCATCAGAAGCCCACTCCGCCATATTATCACTACCACAAGAGTGATGTGAGTCGAACAGATTATTTGGTTGACCTCCCTATCTGCTCAGGCTACTTCAGCCAAATCTTACATCAGTATTTTGGAAGTATGAGTGTATGGGTAGTAAGAAGAGCAGGATTATAAGATGCTGTCATATCACGACTCATGTTCTCGGTCGCTGTGATAGATGCTGCAGTTTTTAGTCGTGTAGGGGGTGGGCCTCTGGTCTGGTGGATGAGCTCTACACTGCATTTTGTTTAACAAGATGGCTTGTTAAAGTAGATCCACTTAAAAGAGCTGATGGAAAAAGTAGGCCAGTGGTGTCGTGTAAGCATGGCCACTCTGACAGCCTATTTGGGCATTTTGTTGCCTTGATTTACATTAAAATGGACTGAAAACTGTTGTCAAACTGGGTTCTTATGTAAGCTGACATTAAAATCCTCTTGTGGAGGACAAATTGAACTTGACATTTGTACTTGTTTTTCAGTGCTGATTTATCACAACACTATATTTTCCCTAGATACTTGCTGCTGGTTATTGTGGTATTGGATATCATACCTTTGATCTTTCTTTTGACTTTTTCTTTGTTCTAAAACGCTAAAACTGAACCAGTAAATGTGCTGTGTTTTTACAGTTCAGAGCAATTCAAAGCCTGATTTAAGCTTTCTGACAGACTAGATCAACACAAGCACATGTTTGTCATTGTGTTGTGCCTTTCTGTTGTCTCTCTCATGCAAATTACTTGATATTCAAATTATCAGAATTAATTGCTGTTTAATTAGGGAATGAAATGAGGTCTAATGTCAACAAGCACCCACACACACTCACTTTCATGCACAAAAACTCAGCAGAAGGTTCATTGCCCTGCAGCCATGGCTTGGCAACATTGCTGTTTGTCTATTACTTTAAGCTGGATGATTTCTTCCCTTTTTGGTACAAAATGACCATCATTTGTTACCTTTTCTTCTTTTTATCATCACATAGCTGTCTGTAATGATCCCTTAGACGGTTTTATTTGCTTCAAAGTTCAAATAACTGTAGTTAAACCTGTGTTTGTTTCCTGCTCATATTATTGCTCAATTGCGCACTTCTTGCTTTACTGGAGTAATTTACACAGTGTTCTTATAAACTGTCATTAATATGAATAATCTTGTCTGTAAATATTCCAGAAATACTTTTTATTTCATATCTTCCGATTTGTTTGTCAGCAGTTGGGGCACAGTGACGGAATTTTTTAATCTACTTAATAGGGCTTTAAATAGTTGATGCTTATAATACAAATTGCAAAGGTGTCATGAAATCAAAGTATACTTTTAAGAGTTGGTTTCTGTGCATCCTAAGTGTAATTTCATTTATTTTTTCTTGTTTAGCACAGGTGTGATTGATTGCGTACAAACCATTAAGGTGTCCGAATTATATGTTTATACTTCTCATCGAACCACAATCAAATTCATTCTATCCGGTTGGCACAATTTTTCTGGATAGGTTTTTTTTTTTTTTTTATGCTTTTTCTTTTTTGAGCGATGACAATCCGGAATAAAAACAACCCAAAATGAAACGGGAGTAACGAGAAACTTTTTAAAATGTAAGTAGTAGAAAGTACAGATAATTGCGTGAAAATGAAAGGAGTAGGTGGAAAAAGTCAGCTGAGAAATAATTACTCCAGTTAAGTATATACCCAAAACTTCTACTTAAGTAAGGATAACGACATATTTGTACTTTTTTCCTTGATGCTTCTGTTTTTAAGTGCAAATTTCAAATTTTATGCATGGATGTAAACACTGACTACAACAGCTGTTTAACTTCATTGCTCCATATTCAGCCAATGACTAAAGTTGACACTTGAAATTCTGGTTTGCCATTTAGTCCTGCCGTCCTTCAGTGTTGTTCTTGATGAATCCTGTTTGCACTTTGTGTTCCAGCCCAGTGGCTGCTTGGCTACTGAGCCATGATTAATTCAGGGAGACCTCTGGAGAGAACAGCCAGGCAAGGTTACCCAGCCAGGGATCTGGTGTCTAGCTGCCATTAAGACATTGGCATTTATGGAGGCTATAGGCAGAGAGCTCACATTGGCTGTAGTCAAGCTTGGACTTGGCAGCTTTTCACCCGAATTAAAGTAATGCAAATGATAGACTTGTAATTTTAGTAAGCCTCTTGTAAATCCACTTGTAGTCAAATTGCATGTTTTGATACACCACTAGCCCCCCCCCCCCATTTTATATCAAAGTTAAATTTATCAATAGTGATGTACATACTCTGTTTATGATGTAAGACCTTCTAATTAAAATAAATGTGCAGATGCTCTGCGGTTTAATAGCATCACAAAAGATGCATTCAGCTGACTGAACTGATGGTTAAGTTAATAAACACTACATCCTAGGTTAGGCTCCGCTTTTACTTTTATTCGATTAAGAACAACTGAATAAGATGTTCAATTTCAACAAAATTCATGATATAAAATAAAATGGAAGATGATAATGCTGTAGTTTACTTTTATCAAAGTCATAAAGAGTAACAGTTTTATCATTTAAGTTGCTTTCCTCTGTTTCAACAAAATGCAGAATTAAACTAGATTGAATTAAAGAGAACATGGGTCTTCTGTCTGGAATCTGTAACCATCAAAGAGGCAGATTTTTATTTCGTTGATTTGTAGTTTTCTTTTTTATGTTAAACTTTTATGAAGATTATTTACAGTACAAGGGGCGATGATGTATGTATGTATGTGTGTGTGTGTGTATATATATATATATATATATATAAAATTTTATTTTAGTTCCGCGATGCGACTTAGGTTATGCCACTTTGATGATGCCGCTTAGGTGATGCCAATAACAAGTGATCTATAAACATCTCTACAAGCGGTACCTCACACTGAGGTAAGACAGAAATTATCCCTTTAATTATAAATTCACCTTCCTGTTTGCAAAGTGACAAATTGGGTTTAAAATCAGCCCCAATATCCTGGGATGTGTGCCAGGTGTATGTCACTGCAATTTGACACTTGTGCCATCCTCATATTAGCCCCCGTGTGTGTCGTCCCACAGTCAGCTGAATCCAATGGATGGATGACTCGAGTACAGTGTCGGGCTCATAAATCAGTTAATGCGGCAAAATGGCACCCTGTCTTTGGTAATGACAGCTATGGCTGCAAATGAAGGTGTTCCCCACCAAGTTAAAACAAGACATGTTTGATTTATAGAAGAGCTTTGACATGGATAAGCAAGCAGGGTGGATGCTGTGCAATAAGTGTTTAACACTGGCTTCTTGCCATATCAGATGGATATTTTGTCATTGTTGCCAGATAGAATCATTTCCAAATTCATTCCTAATGTGAAAGTTTGATATTAGACCATTTGTATAGTATGTTTGTCTAATAAACAATAACAACCTTTTTATATTGTATAGACTGGCCACTGTCATGGATGAATTGTTTTTAAAAAATTTAATAAAAAAAAAAAAGATCAAATCCCTGCATAATCAAAATGATATGCATTTATACAGGAAATTTGATCTAATCGTACCCATGGCTTGAATAATTTATTGATTTATTTATTGTTGACCCAAGAGAACACTGACAAGAAAAAACTTTTTTTTTGGTGTTGATAGCTTGGAGAAAATGATTTTTTAAAAGGGCAAAACTACATTTTGTGGTAATTGTTTTTATTTTTTAATTGTAAGCAAAACACAAATTAGAGTAAATGGACATCATTATGCTTTAGTGGTAGGAGAAAACAATAGATTCACGATATTCACCTTTTTTTTTTTGTATCACGATCTTTAAATTGGTTTCTTTTGTTAAAAAAATCTCTTTTCTTCAAATTTTTTTTCCTGATTTTTATTTTTTTATTTTTTTATATCCATTTTTTCCCCATTTCTTAAAAGATTGTCTTGCCAGGCTTTATAGCAAGAAGAGTTATGGTATGGCTGCTGTGTTGCGTTTTCCAAATTTAAACGTTTCATTTTCAGCTAGTTCAAATATATTGCTGCTGAATAAATCTTAAAAACTGACTCACATGTGATATGCAGTTTTTCTATTTAGAAATATGGTTCCTGATTCCATTTTTTCCCATGGTCTGGGGTTAAAAGAAGTGAACTAAAAATTCCAAAAATCTGCAATATTAAAGAATCGCAATTTAAATCGAATCGGCACCCAAAAAATCGTAAGAGTCGAACCGGGAGGAAAGCATATCGTCCAGCTCTATTATGCATCCAGATGGACTTCGAAACTTTGAAAGAAAAATTGTCACTGGGAAAAAAATAAATATAAAACACAAGTCATTTTGGAATCTGATTGTTTAAGCAAAAAAAAAAGAGAAGGAAAATAAAGCCATATTTTTGTGATTCTAATCTTATTTATTTTTATTTTTTTTACATAATATGGTTTTGCAGATAATTTTGGATATCGCATTCCAATATTATAGTTCTGACACATACATTGCTGGAAAGCAAATAAACCGTGATGGTGGGAGTGCTGTTTAATTCATCCCCAAATCATCAGTTATAAAATAGGGTTGAAATTGTGGGGATTGTGAATGCAATAGTGTGTGATTCACATCTCGCGCACCAACCAGTGACCTTGAGTGTCATATATGGGGCATTGTTATCCTGGAAAAGGCTGTGTCCATCAGCTTACAAATGTTTCGTTTTTAGAGACAAAGGTGATCACTCAGAACGGCTTTGTGTTAATTTGCAAAGATCCTTCGCTGGAGAGGAGACGAGGGAACCCAATCCATTGTAAAATGACAAATGAAAAATGAGAGAAATGACCCCACTACAGAACAACAGAGCAAATGAATCCCTTTAATGTAGAGGTCAGTATATTAGATTCTCTTGCTGTTGAATATGTTTATATATTTCAAGAGGATTTCTTTTTATAATCTCAATGACGTGCATGAGGTTGGGACATTTATATGAAAATGCCTTCTTAACATTTAATTACACACCAGTCTGTGGCGTAAGAAAGGAAGAAAATGAGCCATGAGTATTTAAATTGTCTGAGGGTAAAGGATGGCATCAGTGTTTTAATCTAGATACTTCACATGAAAGAAAAACAATATGCTCTGAGAGTAGGTTAAAGGGACATTGAAATAACTGTTAGTGTTATTGTCACTTTATCTCGCCTCTTTGAAGATGATGCTGCGGCAGCAGGATTATTTGCCTCCTTTCCTATCTTCTACACGAACACAAACACACACAGTTGGTCTTACCTCACTCATTTTAATGGGACAGTTTCCACCCCCCGCACCAAATCATGCTGTTTTTACACTGAGCTGGTTTAAATGGCAGAGTGTGACTTTCACACGTTAATTTTTTTTGTCCTGTCACACCTTCATGATTCTAAACATGACAGCCCTGCTCGAAATAATTAATTTGACATCAGCATTGTTATTTTCAATATCTTTTTCTATTAGGCAGGTTTAATAATAAAAATGTCATCATGTCTATTAAGAAAAGACAAATTATGACATTTATGGCTCATACATTTTTTTCCAGACACAAAGAGCATTACTTGTTTGCGATAAGGCGAGCACTCTACCTCACTGCCCCCTGAATGAGCTTCAGCAGGAGATCTCTGCTGAGGCTGACTAATAGGACATTTATTTATTTATTTATTTATTTATTTATTTTTTCCTTTTTTTTCTTTTAGCAGGGTTTAAAAATATATTTTAAACCTTGTGGCACCAACTCAAACAGAAAACATGTTGATTTTGTTCCATTTACACTTCTGAGTGTTTAAAAACCATGATATATTAAACAATGCATCGATGTCAGGACAAATTTCACATCACTGGAATCATTGTATGTATTCTCTTGAATAAGCTAAGCACAGATTAATCTCATCCCTGGGCTGTGTCTGCCAGGCTGTGTCAGATGATGTTAGTATTTCTTAGCACCCTGCAGGAACAAAAGCCCTTTTTTGTTTTTTTTTTTTACTTTTGGTGTGTGTCTGGATGTTTGGCTTCGTTTCTCTGACTTGACCTCCTGTATTTGGTGTGTTTTTTCTTTTTTGTTTTCTTGTAACATTTTTTGTCTCTCAGTGTGGTGTTTTCTGTTCATCCAAGTCTGAAAATTGGAATCTAGTTTGTGTGTGTCTGATGGATTGACACAAGCCGCTGTTTTTTTCCTCGATCTTTTACAGTATCTACTAACATCCAATCATCTTGTTAGGAGTGTATGCACACAATCACATGGACAGTCGCTTTTTTTCGAGATCCTATCTCTAGTTTGTATATAATAAAGGTGGAAAACATGAATTGTTTGGTTCACTTTATGATATAGCTCATGTTTCACCCACTTCTCCAACATAACTTCTCTCTTTTGTATCTTTCTTTAGCTGGTCGGTGGTCAGTTTGACCTGGAGATGAACTTCATCATTCAGGAAGCAGAAAGTATCGTGTGCATGGTTGAGCTGTTGGACACATGTGAGCCCAACTGTCAGGCAGAGATCTGGAGCATCTTCACAGCCATCCTCAAGAAAAGCGTCCGTAACCTACAAGCATGCACTGAAGTGGGGCTTATCCAGCTGGTGCTTGAGCGTATATCCACGACTGACAGCATGATAGCAGGTACTGGGGAGGGTCTCATTCAGAGAAAATGATACATGCATATCATTTTGTCATTTTGTCCAGGAGGTTGTATTTTCAGGTACATGATGGGCACTCTCATCTGATCTTTGTCTGGGTGCTCAGCCACCCTACTTGTTTCAGCCACTCAGTATTTGTGATCATTCTGTAATTTTCCAAATTTATGGACGGAGGTAAAGGTAAGACCTTGGCAGTTTCCTAGATTCCCCCATTTTCATGGACAGTACTTCAAGGTATAGCAGCAATGTGAAGATTTACAAGCAGGAGTGGAAAAAAATTTAGCTAACATGATACCAAGCATTTGATCACAATTCCTTACTCTGCATCTCCCACAGAATCCTTTGGGGAACACAATCATAAGCATTCAACTTTACAAATTGCATGCAGTATAAATTGGCAAACTTCCAGCCCCTTTAATAATTGCTTAGAGAGTAAAAAATGGGCCAACTGTACTACAGCCTCCACTAAAACCTCATTGTTCCATAGAGATTCATGGCTCTGCTGTTATATTTTTTAAACGGTAAAATGCCCAAACTAATAGAATTTCCCATTCACAAAAAAACGCTCATACTTTTAATTGTATCGCAACATCCTATATATAGTTAGTTTCTTTAGCTAGTTGCTGTTGAATTAGTTAAACAGTCTCCACCGTTTTCACCTTCTTGCTTCATTCAGCCATGACAAACTTTCAATCGAAGAGGAGGAAAAAGTAGCACAAAGCAGAACCCTCTGTGTTTATAGTGGGGGAGCTGTGACGCAAAGCGCAGCAGGTCACATGATCCCATGAGAGACGGATCTGCTCCTGCAAAGTTACAATTTCTGGTTTCCGAAGAGGGAAGCCCCATCGGAGTGCCGACATGCATCAATCACTGTATATTGACCCCAGAAATCATCCATCATTACTCACATTAGGCTGATATTTTGGTCAAAAGTTACACCGTATCCCTTTAAGTATTTCAAACTTAACAAAAATAGATGAATGGGAAGATATTTAGGTTGCTTGATGATTTCATAGCAAGGACTGCTGATTTTATTTGTTTTTACTGCTTAATGATTCCCCACTACCTCTAGAAGGAAAGTGTTGTTATTGTTGTTGTAACTTCTGTGTGGAGGTAGAGCAATAATTGCAGCCCATATGTTGGTGGAATATTATTTGTGGACTATATCATAACAAACTTCCCAAGTATCTCATTCATTCAATGACCATGTTGTTGCTTCTTCTAGTGTTGCAGACACTTTTATTCATTATATCGAGTGATTTTTTCTGCGCAGTCTCAGGGTGATATGTTGCACATCTGCAAATTACTATGAATTAATCCTTGGCTCAGTGAACTTTTACCAGCTTGAACAACTCTTGCCTTGAGCGTTTGTTCAGTTCAGAAATGCTTATATAGTCGAGGAGTAAGAAAGAAATAATTAGTGAAACAATTGTAACCATTCTCTCTCTCTGTCTCTCTCTCTGTCTCTCTCTCTCTCCCTCTGTCTTTCTCTGTCTGTGTGTGTTTGTCTTTTTTTTTTTGCTGGGACTCCTATTTAAACTAAAGTTTGTTTGTTTTGGACCGCTCACTCTAATTTTCTTTGAAATACATATTAATCTTTCATCTTCTTGTAGCTGCAAAATCACTTTTTGTTTTTTAAAAGAACAGCCGCTATCAGCTTTGCTTGTTTTTGAAGTAAGAAACTATCACGAATCATATGATGTCTCTGTCAACAGTCTGTCTAATCCTTGTTTGTTTTTGTCTGGCCTCTGCTTTGTGTGTGCATCTTGCAGACTTGCTGGTGGACATGTTGGGTGTGCTCGCCAGCTACAGCATCACAGTGAAAGAGCTAAAGCTGTTCTTTAGCAAGCTGCAAGGGGAGAGAGGCCAGTGGGTGAGTCAGAGTCATAATGTGGTGATCTGTCTTGCTTGCTGAGACCCGCATGAGGAATGTGCTTGCAGCACTTAAACTGCTGCCATCCCACAGACAGTACCCTCATCACAAAGTCAAGATAAATCACGTGAAACCAGACAAATGCTCTTCACAGGATTCGGATCCAGAGCAGCACAACATTATATACATTGGCTGGTTCAGAGGAATACATACAAAACTGAATTAAGTTTTTGATGATTTGAAATAAGTCTTCTAAAAATGACCTATCTGAGTGGGATGCATAATGAGAAACTACAATGAAATGAGGATTCAGAACGTGCAGAAGAAACATTGGCTCTAAAGACATGACAGATGATGCTATGAAAATGTGGAAAGTAATCCAGGGATTTACTGATGCTAAGAAAGTTAAATAACAGAGCATGTTGATTTTATTCTTAATTTCATTTTTCTTTTACAATGTGCATTCTGGTTTTGTCAGAATGGGTGCACCTTAACCCCACTGTATATGTCATGTCATTATTCAAGAATTCGTGTCACTGAACTGTATAAAGGGCTTTTCTAATTTGATCATTAAGAACATAAATGAAGTATTACAGGTTGGTGTTACATTTAGAGCAATTAATTGTAGCTGCTTTTAATGAATTGCACGTGTGACATAGGCTCATGTGTTTGAATGTGATTATTCCTGTATGTTCACTTAACTATATCAGCTGCCTAAAATGGATCATTTTTAGTGTATCTGTTTTTTCCTCCCCTCAGCCACGTCATGCAGTGAAACTGTTGTCAGTGCTGAAGTACATGGCTCATAGAAATGGTCCTGACTCCTTCTTCAGCTTTCCAGGGAAAAATGCAGCTGTAAGTAAACTATAAAATACCACAACTCTACACACAGATGATGAGCTGATTTTCATGCTGGTTTTCTTTCAGATAGATAGATAGATAGATAGATAGATAGATAGATAGATAGATTTATTGATCCCAAGGGAAATTGTAACGGCTCAGCAGCAGCATAAAAACAAACAAAGCACTATGTAATAAAAACATGCAATAAAATATATAATTTAAATTAAATCAAAGTTAAAGATGAAAAGTGCCGACTCCGTTTGTAAAAGTCTTGACCGGACTACTCACTGTGGTGCCCCTCTACCCCCGCCTAGTGTGCTGTTAAACAGTCTGATGGCCCTGGG
>JAOXYM010000004.1:16222780-16238726 GCA_028567055.1 Leptatherina wallacei | reverse complement strand
GTTGTTCACAATTACACGTTTTTCATGTTCTTTTTCATTGGACATGTAAAGTTAGTCTTTCAGTAATGTTACTCGCATTATTTGACGTTGTGGACTTCACAGGAGTGTGGTCAGTTATAATGCTATTTTGAGCCTTCATGTGCATTGTGTTGAAGGGAAAGGGATCTAAACTAATTGTGCTGTGGTGAAATAAACACTGTAGAGAATAGCATTCCTATACAGATAACAGACATGTTGTGACTTGTGCTTTCACCTGAAATAGCAGAGATTACTTGAATTGGAGTGTTGACTGTACTTATCCACTGTGTGTTGAGGGTATTAAATAATTCAGTCTTAGCTTTTCATCCACACACACACTTTGCTTTGGGCTCCTGTTTGTGGGTTGAGAGGGGCCGCTGACGGCTGATTAATCGACTGGGGCGGCCCACTCGTGATAAGTGTGGCTAATGACCTGCTGAATAATTCACTGGGCCTTTGCAGGGTAGCAGATGGAAGGCCAAACACATCCATGGACATGATCACCATCAGACTCCTACACATTTAGGTGTACACACATATGCATGTATTACAATATTTGTAGTCAAATTCACACACACACTTCCAGTCTCCACACACCAGGGGTAGCCTATCTCTCTGTCTCTCTCTACTGCTGTTGACACCCATGGTGCTTCATGTCAGCGCCGCCCTTGCTCTCTGATACTGCCATCCAGTTCAATCACTATCTAAACAAAAAACCCACCAAAACTTAGCAGATACTTTTATCTCTATAGGCTATCAATACTAATTTCATTCAGCTCTATCATTACTTGTGCTTTCATGTGTCATGATTCAGCTTATCACCATTTAATTTTAAACGCCAAAGTCAAGCCTCTTTGATTTTGCTGCAGCTCTATTATTTTCTATTGAAGCAACCCTAAGTTGTCAGGGTTTAATGTGCAACTGTAACTTTTAAATAGATCTGATCATCATTGTGGTGCAGCCTTTGATTTTAAGGCCAAACGTCTGTCTGCATCACAGGAAACCCTGATCCAAAAATCCTATTTTGTGCATGTGTAGATGCATGGAAGTATGGAGACACTGACACCAGGAGCATGGCAGGAATCTGTTTGCTTCTTCTCTCTATTTTATAGATTCAAATTTGTGCATTTGATGTATTGGTGCATATCTGTGTTGGTTTGTGTTTCTGAGAGGTAGCAGTATCCAGTGATTAGACCCTGCTTCCCCTGTGTCAGCACTGATAAGCAGTGCCAGGCTTTCTTTGATATGGCCAGTGGTCTGTCAGAACCCCGGTCTAAACTGACACCTTATCTGCATGCTGCTCTCCTCCCATCGTCTGTTTGCTGGCTGGGAATTGAACTCTGCTTGCTAGTACCACATCACTCTAAGAAACACTTCTTGTTGCTTTGCAAGACGAGCCTCTCAAGAGTCAGAACTACTGATACCACGATTAATTATATTCACAAATGTAATCTGGAAAGGGGACACCTTCCATTCGTACAAGAATATTAAATAAAAGATTCAAGCCAAGTAAAGGAATTTGGCCCCAAGTCTCCTGCAAAGAGAAGACTTTAAGATGCAGAAGGCTCAGTATTTAGCTGTAAACTGTTCTTATGCTTCAAGAACAGAAAGGTTACACATTTTGCCAAAAAACTGTTACTCAAGACCAGTTCTACAGCTGCATCATTTGGAAAGATAGAATTAAAAGGTAACCAGAATGAGGGTGACAAACTGATATAGTGACTTGGAATAGTTCGTGATCCAAAGCATTCAACATCATCAGTAACAGATGGAGGCTGTGTGGTGGCATGTATGTGCATATTTCCAATGATACTGGGTCACAAGTGTATACCGCTGATGTGACGGGAGACCAAAACAAGTTAATTTTAATGAGTACAGAGAGAAACTGTCTCCTTGGATTCATCCAAATGCCACAAAACTCACTTCACAGAATTTCAAATATGGACAATGGCACAAACGCATTGTGAAAACAAGCCAGGAGTTTTTGATGATAATTTTTTTCTGCATTTGTGTAAGTCGCCTGATCTCAAATTAATCAAATGACATTTTTCTTGCTGAAGACAGAACTGAGGGAAGAAAAACCCACAAACAGAAGAACTAAAGACAAAGATGTATGAACAAAAGTCAGTCAAGAAACTGGAAGTAGGAAGTCATGCATAAAGAGATGTGCTGAAATCTCCAGAGATCTTCATTAAGGCAAAACTTACAACCGACAGATCAGGATCTGGGATAGAGACTCCATGTAGAAAGATTTTGGAGCCCAGAATATGTTCATGAGACGATGTCTAAGTGAAATGCATAACACTAAATTCCCAAAATATTCCCACTGTGTCCATCCCAATGGTCCAAGCTTGTCTACTTTATGAGACGATGATCTCACATTCCCTATGTTTATCAAAGGTATAAGGGCTTTGGTCCTGCCCTACATCTTAAATATCTCCTCTAAAGTTTGTCTAAATTTAGAATCTTATTCCAGACATGACTTGGTCTGCAGCTCGATTAGCTGGTCCTGCATATAAACAATTCCGTAAGCATGGTTACTCATTGTTACAGATCCTTTTTTTTTTTTTTGTTTGTTTGTTTTTTTGAAAGAATCTTGATTTTAGTTTTTTATTTGGAATCTGCATCTTATTGCCGGACCCGACCGGAGGGGACAGAAGGAGAAAAAAATAACAGAAGAAAGAGAAATGGGCGGGGGTGGGGCAGAGGGAAAAAAACAAACTCCACACAGAAAAACAATGTAATCCGACTGGACTACAAGCAACACACTACGTAAATACAGACACGCGACCAAGAATATCCCACGTTTTTTGCAGTGAGGCAAAAGATTAATAAATAAATAATTAATATTATTATCATTATTATTATATCATCATATTATATATCATGCAGTGGTCATGTAGATGCCACCGTGGCTGCATAAAGGTCAGAGGCAAGCCAGCAGCCCCCCAAGACCCGGGCGATTGGCAGCCGCCCCGGGCACGGACCCCAGCCCCCCCACCACGGAGAAACTGCGTGCCTGCCCGGTAAGGCGGCAGAGGGAGGCCCCAGCCAGAGCCCCCCCCACCGCCTTCCCTCCTTTAACACACACCCTCACCTACACACGCGTACACAATCTCACCCACAGCCCCCCATATTCATCCACCTGCACCCCTCCATCCCCCCATACGTACTTGGCCCTCCATACAAACACACCCTTCCACCCTGCCCACACACTCGCCCCTCCGCACACACACACGCCCCTCCATGCACGCGTATACCAGTACCCCCCTCTCTCTCACACACACACACACACACACACACACACACACACACACACACACACACACACACACACACACGCCCCTCCATTTACACACACATGCCCCTTTACATACACACACACAAACACCCCTCCATATACACACACACGCCCCTTTACATACACACACACAAACGCCCCTCCATATACACACATGCCCCTCCACACACATTAATACCCCTCCACCCACACATGTGTCACTCTGCACACACACTATCTTCCACATACACAGATGCCCTCCACACACACACACGTCCCTCCACCAACACACACAAACGCCCCTCCACACAAACACCCTGTTAAGTCTAAAAACTCTGCTGTAAAGTTTTTAGACTGATACGTGATGGCTTGTTTTTTCAAAGGAACTTGGATATGTGGGAGTCTAGAGATTTAAACCAACTGGAAGATGGTTTGGTGGGTATCATTGAGAACAGATAATTAACTTTAGGTAAGACCATCATTTTAATGGTGGCAACTCCCCCCATGAGTGATATGGGTAAGCGCCTCCACCTAGAGAGATCATCTTCTATTGTTTTTAATAGCTGAACATATTTTAATTTTATTAGTTCTGTTAATCTGGGAGAAATATTTATACCTAAATATCCAATGTTTCCTGACTGTATTGTGGTATTAGGGATGTTTTGCAAGTCACAGTTAATGGACATGGCTGTAGTCTTAGACCAGTTAATAGAATAATCAGATATTGATGAAAATGTGTTAATGAGTGTTAATGTCTTGGAGAGAGATGTTTGTGAGTTCTGGAGGAAAAGTAGTGCATCGTCTGCATAAAGACTTATTTCATGTTCTATATTTTTGGCCTGGCCATTGCCAGTAAATTTTATTCTCATCTATGGAAAATTTCCTGTAATTTCTCCTGCAGTGTTGGTGTTGTTGCAGCCACACTGCGAAAAAGCATCGCCAGCATTTTCTCACAATAGTTTGGTCAGGATAACTATAAATTAATCATTTGTTTCTTCTGTCCACAGAAGTGTTGTCGTTGGACCCAAGAAAGCGGGCATGACGCCATCCTCAAGCGTTTCCACCTCTGTCCCGCCACCCACTGCTGCCTCTGTGTCTGCTGGGACAGCAGTCGACAGTGTAGCTGTGGTATCTTCTGTTGACGCCTCCCAGGGCACCTCTACAGACTCCACAGCTTGTGAGTGCACACACTCTTGTGCACACAATCGCTCAAGACATTAATAAATTAATAAAGCTGTAATAGTGCAATGGCAGTGTTCCAGTGAGGACAGTGCTAAGTCAAAGCTTGGATGAGTCTGCACAGAAAATCAATATTTATTTAGAGAGCGTACTCCTCGGTGTGTCTGGTAGAATAATATTGTTTTTACAATGTAATCCACTTAACACGAGAGAGGACAGTATGAAAACATCTGGGTGACACTAATTTACTTGTAATAGCTGCATCACCTATAGTTTCTTTTTCTTATATCGGAAATGAATAAGTGTAAAGGCATTTGTCGCAAATCCCTTTGTACATTCTGATATCCAGGCCTCTCAATGATTTTAGTGATTGTAAAAGTAATGCAAGTAGAGAAAGGGAAGATGAGCTAATCAGCCTTGTTGATTGTCCAGGTAGGTGTTATGTACATTACACAGAAGTATGATAGTAGATGAAAAACTACTGTATTAAAGCTGAACCAGTTTTTGTTGTATGAAAGCAAACTAAAACTGTTGATCACTGATTCAGAAGTGATATTAAATCAGAGTGTCAGCAGCCCTGTGTCCTTAGTGTGTGTGAAAGTGTAATGTTTTCTCTTTGAGGAGTCTGTGTTTAAGAGAGGGGAGGTTTGTCATCAGTTCCTCAGAGTGCGTGCCTTTGTATGCTGTGCATGCTCGCTATAAATAAGCTAACTTTAGCTGTATCCATTGGGTGTGTAGAGTGAGCGAGCAACGTTGAGTAAATATACTTTGGGACTGTGTGTTTTAGTGGGGCAGTGGGAGGACTAATGGAGATGTTCATTTGCTCCTCTTTGTTTGAAGGAGCTACTTCAGCTTGAGAGGGATACTCTCACCAGGCCCACATGGCACTATTTAACACCTTACATACACACATGTACACACATTCCAGCACACATTACACTGTCTGTCATTCCTGAAGAGTTATCCCTGCTTGGAGACTGTCTTGGTTAGAAAAACAAGCCCGCTGAAATACCAGAGGAATCCCCCTCCTCCATATTCAGCCGGGCATTAGCTTATTTATGAGCCACAGGGAAGAGAATTTACTGCCAGATCAATCACAGACAGACTTTGTAGCTTGTGTGCCTCTGTGTCCAGAATTAAGTCATAAAGCACCTTTTACTTGTATAATGAAACGGTCACAAAAACAGCCCAGAGGGGTAAATTGGTATGTAATGACTTAATGAGGAAAAATGATTGGGGAAAAAAAAACCAAATAGCCTTTTTTTTGTCATTTCACATTCAAATGCAGGCTGACAAAAGGGAAGTTGAAACATCGTCAGCCTCTTAGTGAATGAATAGTAAATTGATGAGACATATTGTGGTAAGACTAGATCGTCCACTATCTAACCATAAAATTCTACTTTTACCCCCACTTGCCCTATTCGGCCATATATCTCCCTATTCTATACATTTGAATGGAGACCATTGTGTTATTTCATAAGAGGCATGTTTCTGCACAAGTTTATGGTGTGACTGTTCACATAATGTATTGCTGTGTGTGTGTGTGTGTATGTGTGTTCTTGTCCAACATCCAAACTAATAACAGAGTTCTTTGGTTTCTCCCTGCAGCAGGCGGCCAGGCTCCAGCCAGCACTAGCCTGCCATCTGTCCCCCCACTCTCCCCTGTGACCCAGAACACAGCCCCCAATATGAGGTTATTCATCTTCTATTTTTTGCCTTTCTATTGCACCTTCATGCACTATCAGCTGTTTATGCATGTGAGGATACTCACTTATTTTTGCATATCGGCTTAACTTTTTTTTTGTGTTGCACTATTTTTCTGTCACATTGAAACAAGATTTTTAGCTCATATTTTTAAAAACATGTTATGACTTTCCATGGATTAACTTGAGAGTTGTAAACAGTTTAACTCTACTCAACATGTACTTTGTCTCTGTGTTTGCTGTTTGGATTATCTCCCTCCCTTTTCAGCATCTCAGAGCGCCTGGAGCACGCTCTCGAAAAGGCAGCTCCTCTACTGAGGGAGATTTTTGTCGACTTTGCTCCCTTTCTCTCTCGCACCCTGCTTGGCAGTCATGGACAAGAGCTGCTTATTGAGGGCACCAGTGAGTACAACATAATAAAAATGTCTTAGTTTTTCTTTGAAAACAACAAAACAATATGTTGCAGTGTTTCTTTATAGCAACCTTACAACCCTGAGGATGCAAGGCTCCTTATTTAAATACAATACCATCTCCAGACTGTTAATCCAATACTGTGATGAGTTGCATAGGGCCAGGAGCTTGGTAGTTGAGCTTAAGGTTTTCAGGGGGCCAGGTCAGAGGCCAGGCCACTAATAGCAGTGTTTGGGAAGTCTGCTGCCACCAAACAAAATGGAAAGTTGATTGATAGCTGGTGGGTGTGTGTATGTGCATGTATATGTGTTTGTCTGAATGCAGAAGTGTATGAGTCTGTCATATGAAGAGCAACTGAAAAACCGAAGACTTTGCTAACCCCCACCCCCCCCCACCCCCCTCTACAGCAGATTCTGGACACTTTACTGGCCCTCTGCCCTCTAAAAGCCCAGGGCTTGCCATCAGGGATCAATGGGACATATGTTGGCCAAAGCAGACCTGTAATACAAGGCCCAAATATGTATTAGTTTACAGTAACATCATGTCGACTCATTAGGCCCATCGATTCTGTTTGCTCCCTTGCAGATGGCACGGGGTTGAGTGATCCCTGTTTGTGCAAATCTAAATTTGTGCATGTGTTTTCAGGAATACATGGAAAGCTTTATGAAGTAAAACATACAAATTTGATTGTCAAATGCTCTTTTTTTTTTTTTTTTTGTGTGCGTTTCTACAGGCCTGGTGTGTATGAAGTCCAGCAGCTCAGTGGTGGAGCTCGTAATGCTTCTGTGTTCTCAGGCAAGTCTGGCATCTTTATCTTTCCTTACCCCTGTCCTCTTCTCTTCTGCCCATCTGATTTATCAGGCTCACCTTGAGTGCAGTAAATCCGCCGAGCCTTATCTTTCCTCCACTCTCCCTCGTCTACCTTTTCGCATTCACCCCCTTCACCCTTTAGTGAGAGCGGAGAAATCAGAGAAGAGGCATCTCTTCAGCTGCAAATATTGGTTTGAGGGTCAAGGGTGGACGACCTGTCCACGTCACCTTTGACCCGTGAGCCAGCCCTTGTGGCCTGGACCAAACTGATGAGGAGGGATAATGTAGATTTGATGGTGCTTTGCATTGATTACCCCTCTCTTCTCTGTTGTCTTGTGGGTGGATGTTGTTGCCAAGTTTATTTAGCTACTGCTGGATTCATGAATACTAATTCCAGGATCATAAGCAGGCGTGGGCAGATCAATGATCAGGGTTGTCAATAGATCACTCCAAGATGGCCGATTACCATTAAGAGACAAAAAGCTACTGAAAGCTTTCTACTGCACATGTACAGTGCATCATATAAGAACATTAATTCAGGATAAAAACACACAGAAAGACTAGCCATATACAATCTCAGTGACAAGGACACCAGATAATAATTCCCCTCTGGTGGTGTTTTGTGTGTGTCTTTAAAAATAAGGCTTTCCAATAATAAAAAACAAAAACAAAAAAACGCATCTGATTAATGACACCTCTCTCACCACTGCTCTCTGCTTTTTTATCAGCTTCATTTCCGAAAGAAAAAGTGCCTGTCATTTTTTTCCTCCACCTTTTAACTCCCCACATGTTTTTTGGTTCCCATTATTCACTTTTCTTCCTCTCAAAAAAGGTAATACAGCCGAATTACACATCTGTTTGCATGTCAGTGGCCATGCATAGATTTAGGCTAGTGGGACTCAGAAAGGGAATGTGAGCCCCATAATGTCCAGACACGTAGGAATAGCAGGAATGAAAGCGAGATAGAAAACCAAAGAGAGAAGAATGACAGGCACTAATGCACCTATTTGTCATATCTGTCAGGGTGTTGTTTAATGCTAATCTAATCAAAGGCAGAATCTTGGTGATTGCTCCACTGCACAGCTCATGCCTCACTTCCCCCCTTGGTCCATAGCCCAAGCTATTTCTTCCTTTCTCCAAGCTCCAAGCTATCCCACCCCATTTCTGCAACGCACACACACACAAACACACACACACCCTTTAAGTGAGAGGACCGGGGATTGGCTAGTGCAGTGTTGATTGCTTCAATAAATCATCCAACCAAATTCTCTCACAGCTAATGCAAATGTAATTTTATTGTTGTGTGAAGGGGGAAGGAAGGAGGGGCAGGAAGGTGGGAATGATATGCTGCTTCTCACCGGGGAAAAGAGGAAAACAGGGACAGAATTTCCTCTAGGCTAAATTACAATGTATAATTATTTGTGTGTTTGTTCTCCATGTGAAGCAGCGAGAGTGAGCCAGTTCCATGATTGATGACGTTATTTAGTGAAGTTTGTTGGGCCCTCTGGCACAGGAAACGCTCAATTGTCACACAGGAAGAAGCTCTGTGGCCATCTTGAGATTTTCCCTGCCTTTGAGCCAACCAGTGAATGGAGAAGATGGAGATGATTTTGATTGATTTTTTTTTTTCCCTCCCCAACTCCACACCTTCATCAGAGATGTGATGCGATACCATCTCTGTGAAATTTTAATTAATTTCCCAAGCTTTGAGATGGAGTGGAGCCAGGGTTAGGGGTCAGGAGGCTGGGGACTACAGAGCAGTTTTTAATCAGGGAACCTCTGAAAGTTCCATTGGCGGACACATTAGCTTGGCATTGAGGAGGGGATTGTAAACCGCTGTTTGATAGTGCCTCTTTTCGAAATGAGTACAACAGCGCTCCCAATTAAAGGACCATTTTGATCAGACATTAACTGTTGGGGTGGCAAGCTGCCTTGTTCTCATCTGTAATATTGATCCTTGTGGACTTCTGAATATACAAAGCAAGGATTAATGATCAGAAACTGTTTCTTACAAAAAACTACGACTGATACGTTCATGTTTCTACACCCGTAATAATGTTAATTCAGAATTTCCTGTGTTTTAGGGCTGCATTTTACACATGTGTTTTCTTGATGAATTTTGAGTAAAAATTTTTGGTTCGTTATTTGATCTATAAAACAATAGAATTGCCCCTAAGAATATCCTTTCTTTTTATTCCGCTGCAAACCCCATTAATTACATTAGAAATATAGGGCTGCATAGTACTGAAAATGCACGGTTACTGTAATATGAAACATGAAAAATATTATAGAAAAGTGATACTGACATAAAATTAGACAAGTGCAGTGATGTTGCTAGGTACGCGTCGTTCGTCCCTAACGTATTAAAATCTGTAAAGATTTTAAGTATGCATTAAAGTCACTATCAATGTGTCCCGGGCACGCACTTAATTTTTTCCAGGAAAAACGACTCATTGTGAACAACAACTCATGTATAAAAGCACAGTAACTTGCAAAAGAAACTTTATCAGCAGACCTAACAAGCGCTGAGTCAACCCTCTGATGTCTGTACAGTATCGCAACATACTAGTTTAGCCAGTACCAAAACAACTAGCCAATTACAGCGGATTTCATTTCAACAGTTAAAGATACAAACTTCATAGTAAGTAAAATCACATTTTTACTCCCTGATGATGAGCTCATTTGTGTCAATGTTTTATTGTATAGGACATGCTGCAATAAAATAAATAAAACATACTCCTGCAGGAGGGATGAAAAATTCTTTGAATGGCGGTCACCATTTTGTTATGCTTAGACTGCGTCTGCCCCTACATCCTGTTTCCAACGAGATCCTGTTTTTCACATGTAAGCAGAAAAAGGAGACGCAAAAAATGCCACTGAAGAAAAATAATTTTTTATTATTAAATAAACTTTTCAGAATTGGAATTTTATTAGTTTAATATCACATGAATATGCCCGTTAATCATAACCATGTCATACCATACCACCATTCAAGCAGTTGTAACACTACAATATAGATAGATGGATTGATAGATAGATATCCCCCCTAAAGGGGGGGCTTCCACCTTCCACAAATAATTACTTAAAAGCAATTTAAATAAATAAATTGAACAGAAGTTAAAATCCCAATACATAACAATCAATAGAAAATTAATTAAAAAAACCAATAGAGGTATGCTTACACATGAAAAACCTTTCCCTGAGATGATGTGTGTACAGGTGTGGGAGGAAAGCTCAGGAGATGTTATCAAACAGTCTCATAGCTGTGGGGATGAAGGATCTCCTGAAACACTTGGTTATGCAGCGTAGCGAGAGGCGGCTGCTCCTTTGCTGCTTAAGGAATCTGTGGAGAGGGTGTCCACTATTGTCCATTATAGCCTTCAGTTTGCCACTACAGTTCTCAGTGTGTCCAGTCTCCTGCCCACAACTGTCCGACAGAACCTTATACAGTTGCATTACACAGTTATTTAGTGGACACTTTTTATCCAATTACAATTGAGTTTTTTTTCTGCCAACATTGGAGGCAAGGAGGGTAAGGTGTCTTGCCCTAGGACTGGGGCGGGAGCGGGATTCAAACCGCCAACCTTCGGATTATTGGACAACCTGTCCCACCATCTGAGCCACTGCCGCCCGATGACCATGGCCAACATGTCCATGCACACGTCAAAGGACCTCAGCATCCACAGGAAGAATAGATTACTGTGTCCCTTCCTGTAGAGGGCATCGATGTTGCAGGACCAGCCCAGCCGATCATCAGTATAGATGCCCAGATATTCATAGACGCTCATCACCTCAATGTCCTCCTCCTGAATGGAGATTGGATGATAGGGTGATCCCTCTCCTCCGAAGTTCAGGACCATCTCCTTTGTCTTACCTGTGTTCAACTGGAGACAGCATAGGCTACAGCACAATTTAAGAAATATAAGAATATAAGAAATAAAAAGAATATTTTTAATTGGGGACCCATTGAAATTCCCAGTGACCCACTCAAATCGCCACCTGTGGGCCCTGGGGACTCACTACTTTGAAAACCTATCAACAACATCACTTGTATGGAGGAGTGTTTCTGTGCAGGTTCTACAGCTAACCAACATGTGCAGGTGTAGAAGTGAAATGCCGCCCTTATTACTACACCTGAATATAGCACCATGTGTTTTAAGTGTTTGTTTTTGTATTGCCAGTCATATTTCTAGTCTTCAGCAACAATATTGCATCCCAACTGACATTGGATGTAAACACAAGGAAACGCTAAAGCTTGGGCTTATGTCTACAACTGTATCTTATACAGTTTTAGCTTTGCCCTGTTTAATAATGCTTATTGATGGTCTAAAAGATAAAATTATATTATAAATAATACAAGATGTGAAACAGCAACAAGATCTCAACTGGCAAAAGGTTGTCTGTCTTATGGACAAGATGCCTCCCATGATGGCCATTTGACCAACCCAAGTTCATGACCTCAAGTATAGATAAGAAAGCGGATTTTTTAAGTTAATATAAAGACATCAAGAGCTTTTGGAGTCTATTTGGTGGAATGGCTGCTACGAAGTTGGTCCTGTACATTAATTGAATTTCATTTAACTTTTCTATGTCAAGGTCTAAATGAACCAAGGTTTTCCATGTAAAGATGTCTTTTCTTGACCTTGATTGGCCCTGAAAATTTCACTCTCTCTCTCACACTTTCCCTCTGTCATATTTACGACCAGTGGGTTGTTTCCTGCGTGCACTTGTTAAACTAGCTTCCACCCAAAACAGGTGATTAATAAATAATACGGTGGAACACGAGAAAGAGCTTTCTCTGGTGCTTGCTGCAATCCGTCCAGTGCTTTGAGAAATCATCTCATTGGATACTGGACGGTCTTCGATGTGCAGAGACTCATAAATCTTCTCAGTAGCTGCATTTGTGTCCTGTAGATCAGCCATTATTGTCCGGCCCCTTTGTCAGCCCATCCATCCTTCTGCCATTTATCAGAGGTATATCCTGTACATGGAGTGGAAGGAAGGGAGAGGCTGTGTTGTAGGCTGGAAGGATGCTGGTTGTGCAGGACTGCGCTTCTTCACAGTTACATAAACCAAACTGAAAGAAAACAGCTTTCACATTTATTTTAAAGCTGCAACATTATAATTTGTCAGTGGTTATGATGATCCTTGAGTAACTACTAAGATGATGTTAGGAAAAATCTATATGGCAGTTTCATGTCGTTTCAATATCCTGTTTTCGAATGGATGATTTTTGAGATCTCAGCCATGCTATGAGGCTGTAAAGAGGATTTTTCAGCCTTTTTATTTATTTATTTTTTGTCAAGACTAACATCCTACCAACTAATGGATGGATCTCTATCTTTGATTTAGGTAAACAGCATTTTGTTGCGACTGTTCCAGCAGATAATCCTTTAATTGTAATTTAATAACTTCACTGTTAACCCCTCTAATCCAATGACTGCTGGTATCACATGTTCCCAGCTAGTTTCACAAAAGTTAACCGGTTTAACAGATGGGCACCTCTCATTCAGTCAGCAGGGGGAAAGACATTGACATCCCCAAACACTTGGCTCCTCCTGACCCTTGGCACTCTGACCTCCAGGTTAGAAGTAGAGAGTGGCTGAGACATGGAGGTTTAAATCCCTGTGGTCAAGAAACAGGTTGTGAGTGTATGGTCTTCCTGCTCTTTACAGTCCATAGCATAATCTGAGAGTTTGGTCTGTAGTTTAGAGAGCTTGAACTTGAAGTTCAACTTTTTTTACTGTGTTTTATTAGGTTTTCACAAGTTGCTTTGTTAATTTTTTTATATTGAAAGTTATGCTGGTGAAAGTGGGGTCTGGCCATTCATAACTGTCAGTGGACATATTTCTTCTTCTCTCCCATACGTGATAGATCAAATGCAGACTATGTTGAATGAACCACTTGGGGAGCAGAGTGAGGTGAGAGAAGTGGCAAGGAATGTGATGAAACCAAGGGACAAAAATACTTTCTCCATCTTTTCCTCACAGTCAGACCTGCACCCCACTGTGCAGTTAAACAGGCACGCAAGGTTCAAGATCAGTGAAAATCAAAGTGTTGTTTTCCCTCCCTCCCTGTTCACCCTGGCCCTGTACTCTGCTCCCATGCCCCTTTACAGCCACGCCACACGGCTCAATGTCCCATACCATCACTCTGTAACGCTGCATATTCTTTGAAAATATAGTCTCCTGTGAGACGCAGAGAAAACACAGTAACACCAACTTGCACTTAATCCTGAAGACTCCCCATCGTTGGCAACTATGCAGACAGAGAGGGGGCAGTGGGGGTGTGTTGTGTTGGAGGAGCTGGGGGTCAAGGGGGGCTTCCTGACAGGAAGTGAAGTCTAACTGAGAGGAGAAAATCAGACAGGAGACTCCTAAAATTATTGAGTGGCTTTTAATTTGGCTCCCAGCCGGTTTTTACTGTGAGCTGGCTTCAAGTGGCATGAACGGCTAGTTATTTATATGTAACATATAATCGTGTTTCAAATAAATGAATTTCCTTGACAGAGAGCTCTCCTTCTGGCAGGCGCTGTTAATGTGATGTTTTCTTACTTGACAGGTCCCTTGTTATAAGACCTTGGAATGTGTTCTAATGTTTCTCCCCCTGCTATCCTCTCTCAGCCATCCCGCTGATAAAAATCAAGCCTTGGCGTCTTTGCTCAGATTTGTAGTGGAAATTCATTTCCTTGCATTTTTCATCTGACAAAATAGAGGTTCAAATCTTTAGACTTGATTCACTTTTAAAACCGAAAACTAGAATCTAGTTTGTCCCAATCACATCCTAGAAGCCAAAATCCAGAAGTCGGAGTCAGTCATTCTGCCTGCAGTTGTGCACAGATGTTTTGACATGTTAAAAGGACCAAATCTGTTGGTGTCACAAATGTTCATGTTTTTAAGCAATGCCCTGCCAATACACAGAATATTTCTTTATTCTTTTTAAAGGACTGCTTGTCGCTTGATATAAAGCATGTGTTGTCCAATATTTTCTCTAAACAATTAGGTGTAGAGGCAAAAAGAACATTTTTAATACCATATGAACATCTGTGCTAAACCTCTTTTGTGCTTGCTTTTATTTTATTTCCAGAAGTGTTAATTCACTATCTGCTCTCTTGGTATGCTGTACTTACCCATTGAATGTTTCCTACAACATCACAAACAAATCTTCTCCAAATGAAGTTTAGAAGATATTCAATGACTTTAACTTAAATGTGCGCTCCAAAGTTAATGTTTTTAAAACCAATGGTCTATTTATTTGAAGTCTATGGAAAAAGAGGAGCGGGTTGGATCCAATGTTGAGATTTGCTGTTATAAGTAAATTCTTTTAACTGCATAGATGGATATATTTTAGTTGTGAGGGTACACCCTTGGATATTTAAGTTATGTTATAAATTCTCAAGCTACACCTTTGTTTGATAAATTTGATGCTATGCCATCTACATTTTCCCATACAACTGTTGGTAAAATTTTAATTTGAGTAAGTTCCTTAAAGCACATAGGGAGAGCTTCCTTCCCTGTATTGTAACCCAGCATTATTGTAAGTTTAAACTTACAATAAAAGAGGGAGGAGATTGAATATCAAAATGATAGAAGCCCTGCAGTTAAATTATATAGTGACAATCTTGTGTGTGGTCATGGTTTGGATTACCACCAGTGTCAAACACACAACATATAGGACAGGCTATTGGATGATGCTGTTTTCACTATGTACAGTAACCTGAAGAAGCATGCATTTCAGCGAGGAAACTCAACAAATCTAACTTATTTACACAAGTGAGGCATGGACTGAGATGTTCAAATTGCATAAGTTGTCACCTTATGCACACAAATGTGCTTCACCATGGAACCTCCCAACTCCTATATTATTGTATTTTGTAAAAAACAAACAAACATGTATATATTGAATGTGTTGTATAGACATTAAGAGATTTACATGAACAATTTCAGATATATCCTATATGAAATAATTTGTTGTTTTAGTTATAATAAACTTAAAAAACAAACAAACAAAAAAAAACACACATATATATATATATATATATATATATATATATATATATATATATATATATATCTCAATCAACATCCAGATGGAAGAGACCTTGTAGAGTAACATTTTTATGACCCAGAAATACAACAGAAATATCACTATTTCGCAGTTTTACAGACAAAACTATTTTGTTGGAAGGGACTCCTGTAATTCTCATGCACATGTTGAAGAAACTGGACATCAGATTTTAATTCTTGGAAATGTTAGTCTCTTATAGTAGACCATTACAAATATGATAGAAAAGCAAAAGGGATGTTCACTTGATAAAAGATAATCCACGGATATTGCTATCAGCAGTGTGTATTTTGGAGTGTTTGTTTGTCACACCATTCTGGGTTAAAGTTTTGGATGGTTGTTCAGTATTTCATTCACTTCTGTTTTATGTCTGACTCATTGACTGCCAGCCATTTTCAGAGCGAAGAGCTCCATACTCTCCAGTAGACCCACCAAATATTGACTTTTCAGACTACATAAACTTTGAACATATCTACCAAAA
>JAOXYM010000004.1:16190358-16222680 GCA_028567055.1 Leptatherina wallacei | reverse complement strand
GTGATCCTCCAAGATTGGCACCACACTCTTTCCAGATCCACTGCCAGACAAGCTCTGTGCCAACGATGCCAAATGGCGTTGTTGGCAGTCAATGAGTTAAGGGACAAATGCCAAATACCTGACTATTCAGAAGGTGCACTTTTTATTGTTCTAGTTGGTTTGACCACTGCTGCCAGGAATATTCTGAAACACTGGAAAGAGGTGAAATCTCTTGACTGAGATTGGGCAATTAAAGAGACTGCAAGTCTATATTTGTTCAGTTGTTAAATGTTATGTAGAAGAAGAGGAGACTGTGATCATTTTTGTATTGAAAGGAGACAGATTTTTTTCATCTACATACATGTAGAAGGTGGAGCTGTTTTAATTTATTTTGTGAGTCGTGTCATAGGTGCTCTTTCTTGGATTACTGGGTCGGATTACAATTGTTTTTAGCTTTTTTGCCTGCTGTGCTTTTGTAGTTTGACATTAAAAACAATGAAAAGCTTATTAAAAATGAAGAAGAACATTTGACTTTTCTTTTTTTCATAAAGATTATACAAAAGATTTGAATGTGTTGCTGCATTGAAAAACTATAAAAAATAGAATTGTTGGATGAGGTGATTTAATTTTGAACATCTGTTCCATCTGGAGCTGAAACGGCTGCATATGGTATTTAAATATTCTTATTCCCCTCATACTGGTACAGTTCACTGTATTAAGCTAAAAGACCTGCTTGTTATGTTGCAGAATAAGTTTAAATGGGGGTGGGGGGGTTTATAAAATGTTCTGTATCATTGTGCTCCACTTTAACTGACTTTTGTGTTGTAGCATGTTTTTTGGTTGGAGTGTTTGGAATATGGGAGATTTAGGCCCTGTCCTCTTGATGTTGTTAGTATACTGTTGACAGTGTGAGTTCATGAAGCTAACAGAGACAGGGCTCTATAAATATTTGGGCATCAGTAAATATTGCTGTAGTTGTGAATTAGATCTTACAAACACCAACAGAAGTCTTTCAGCAGTTACAGTCTCAACATGCATACCGTTCATCAGACACTGGTGTTAAGTTATTCATACACACTGGTGTTGTAGACATGACCGCATGAATCCCAAACTACTCCGCTTCTGCATTCATCTGTCAAGGAATGATGTACAATAGTGTTATCTAGCCGTGGTATGTTGTCAGAGAATTTTGTTATTTGAATAAATGCATTTTATTTGCCAGTTAATTATTTCTTAGGCACTTTCTATTTAATTTTACAATTAAAGTCCAACATTATATCATTAAAGCTTTTTAAGGATACAGAAAAAGGGGGGGGGGGGGGAATCAGTGGCTTTCAGCCTCTTTTGCTCTGCCTCTGCTGCACTGCCACATTTGACATGAGGATTTATGTTTGTCGTCCATCTAAAGTTGTATTCCCATAGCCTTTCAAATCAACAAATACTTGTGATTATGAGTGATGCCACCAAAAAGCACAGCTGATTTATTTATTATTTCGAGAGAGCTGGGACATATCTTTCCTCAGCGTTGGAAAATGTTTTCCTTGTGTAGTGGCTAGCCTGATGTTTGAAAGGTGATTTTACTCAGGAGGTCTGTGTTTTCTCACTAGTGGTAGTGGTATATTTAGATGTTGATTATGGATAATCAGCTGTAATGACGGAAGTGCATGGCATGTGTGTTTAGACTCAATGCCATCATCATGGAACACAAACCAAACAGAGCTGTCCTATTTACTTCAGATTTAAACAGGCATTTCCATGAATAGTCAAACTTTCATTCATACTCACCGTCGCACACATAAAAGAGGAAAACAAAACATAGCTCCTGTCAGCTGTATTTAACATCCGTAAAATATCTTTTTGTTGACCAATTCCAAGTCAGGATCAAGAGGAAGCGCTCTCTCGTCCCATCATATGTTTAGAGGTCAGGTTAAAGGTGAGAGGTCACAAATGGCTGCTTGTATCCTCTCATCTGGAGTGTTGTGGTTGTGGCCCCTATCGCGGCCATAAAAGCTGCAACATCGCTGACCAGGGCAGCCAAAATCCAATATTCTATCACTGACCTGTCCCCTTTCCCTTTTTGTCACTGGGAGATGTCCCTCAGATCAGGGTCATTGCTTTTTTAAATTCAACTAGAGGAGCCCTTCCTTTGCCCATAATGACACCATTAGTCTTGCTATCACCTTTGTCTGTGTCCACCAAAATGCCAATGGCCTCGATTCTTTTCTTCAGACCAAATTTAGAAACCAAGCAGTCATGATCTGTCAGTTTTCTATAGTTACGTCTGCTGAAGAAATTATTGCAACAGTTTCCAAGTCTGCTGCATAAAAATCTTTCAAAGAAATAACACAAGGAGAATTTTATGTTTCTGATTTTTTTTTTTTTCATCTCAACAGGTAACATTTATTATTTTAAGCTTCACTTCCTGTTGTGTTTATTTGAAATCTGGCCAGCAGAACCTGTCCTGGTGTAGAATATCCTCACAGCTGGTCTTACAGTCATGGTTAATGCCCTTCAACTGCAGTCCATGCTTCAACTAAGGCCCCAAGGCTGCTCTCACACGCTTCCTCCAAAGCAGGCTTCAGCCACAAAGCCTTCTGCCAGTACTCCACACTGTTTCCACTCCCAAATCCAGACTTCTATTCCCTCTGTGCCCTCTTTATTTGGAATGTATTGTAAACACGGTCAATGCCAATATGGTCCTGCAGGACAAAAAGCAGTTATGAATTGAGGTTAAGTGTAATGCTGTTTTCTGTGGGACGTGCAGTTGGTCACAGAGTGATGGTGTGTAGGCATTTCAGAAGAATGGTTCTCTTGGCTTGGCGTGTGATTGGTTTTGATGGCTATATACTTGTTGTGCTGAAAAGGGAAAAGCTATATGGTTTCTAAATTTGTCACATATGTACAAATATGTCTGGATCTGTATTAGAAATTCTTGTAAATGGATCTTTCCTTCCTCCTTGTAGCGCTGATATCCCACTCCCAGTGGGATCTCTAGGTTTACTGAAAAACTAGTCTCTACATAAACACACAGTTTCCTCTATCAGCTCAAGAGATGATGACAGCTGAATTTAAAACTTGCACATTGTGTCTTTCACTGCATGGTTGCAACTCAGTTGATAAGTGGTACACTGAAAGAGTTCCATGAGCCCTAATAAAATTATCATTCCGTACTTACATTTTAAGAAGAATTACATAACATGAAAGGAGTCCGTTTTTTTTTTCTTTTCTTAGGTGTAGTTTGGTAGTTTGTCTCGAGATGAAAATTTTTTTTCTCCCTCCCCTGAGAGGAAGAGGGGGAAAAAGCGCTGTGAGTTTCAGACAGGACCCATGACCTTGTTGCTTTATTATTCTTTTGACGCTTGTGTGGAAGGTGTTGAAATATTAAACAGAACATGAGAGACGATAACCGCTGAGTTTCCCTTCTTTCGCTGTCCCCTTCCAAGCTGAGGATTTAAAGTCGCATATGGCTGCGGTTGAATTGTTTAGACTGACACCTTGAACCATAACGTTAGTCAAAGAGAGTAAGAAATTTGTGTATTTCCTTGTGATAAATGCACTTTCAACAGAGATCATTCACTCCTGCTCACCAGCTAGTTCACCAATTGTGTAACCCTTGCTGACTGGTACAGTTGGTACATGTATTACACATGAGAGCTTTTAGAGATGATAAAAACTTCCCAGTCTAAAAAGGTCTATGAATAGAGCTTTTTTTTCTACTTCTTTCCAAAGATTGTCCTGAGTGCCACTTGCTGAAATCTTAAGGGCATTGAACATGTTGTTTGAGGGGATATTTTGGCTTCCAGCACTCATGTACTTTCTATCTTTATAATAGCATATGGTAATTTTCCAAGATCATCAGTTTGAAGTTTCATTAGCAATGTATTGATAATGTTTGTGTTTCTTGCAGGAATGGCAGAACTCCATCCAGAAGAATGCAGGACTTGCCTTTATTGAGTTGGTCAACGAAGGCAGGTAGGTCACCCTGACCTGCTATATGCTGTCCTCTCTTCTTGTAGCACCACCTCATTATCTCTCCAACCTCTTCCTACTGGCCTCTTTCCAATTTCTTCATGCTCACATCACATTACAGCCTCCCCCCCCCACCCCCCCCCCAGGCCTCCTAAGATCCCAAAGGCCCCCATGATGGTGTGGCTACTCAAGATTCTGGATGACAATCAATGATTGG
Source organism: Leptatherina wallacei (assembly GCA_028567055.1). NCBI lineage: Eukaryota > Metazoa > Chordata > Actinopteri > Atheriniformes > Atherinidae > Leptatherina > Leptatherina wallacei. The sequence goes on along the minus strand of JAOXYM010000004.1, from coordinate 16,218,515 downwards.
AGAATAGAAAGGCTTGGAAGGGAGAGTGAGGATGGAAAACCTGTGAGTTCAAGGCTCCATTCAATACTTGCTCATCCCTCAGGGATTTGGGAGAAGGAGCAAGATTGGGCAGAAGGTGACGGGAACTCTGATTGCCGTTCCTCTGTGACACTTGGGAAATGACTCTTGATTTCTCACCTCACTGTCCGTCTGTCTGTTCATGCCTTTCTAGCTGAGCCTTTATCTGTTTGTAATAACCTCTTCTGTCTAACCGTCTTAGGTGTTTATCTTCTGTATCTTGTTTTCTACATCCCACTCTCATTCACTCTTCACCTCCTTGTAGTCTTTAGACTCATCAGTTTTTGATTTAGAGGGACACGCTTCCCAGTATTGATCCTCGGATTTCAGAATTGGCAGACGCTAATCTGTAGTAATGCTAACAAGATTAGCAGTGCAGTAGTTTGACTTGTGTAAAATAGGATTTGTAATTCACTGTAAAGATTATACTGCTTTCTTGACATGAGGCTGCCATAGAAGGTTTACTTTCCTGCAAACACTGGAAACATGAACATAAATACATGTAAATGGACTGTACTTCTGTAGCACTTTTCTAGTCATATGTTGACCATTCAAAGCAATTTGACACTGCATGTCACATTCACCCATTCACACACATTCATTCAGCACTGCTATTGTTACGTACTAAGTGCTTTATCCAGTCACACACATTCATACCCCCATAGGCAGATTGGGAGGTAACGTGGTGTTCAGTGTTTTGCCCAAGGACACTTCGGCATGCAGCCAGGGGAAGCCTTGATCCACCGACTTTCCGGTTGGTGGACGACGGCTCTTCCTCCTGAGCTACAGCCACCATGTCTTAACGGAATGAAACAGAGTTTAAAACTAAATGATTAATATTAAATTCAAACACTTTATTATTAGGTTGATGTTACTGGTTGCCATGTATTCTATAGTTCAATGTTTATACTTTAGAGAAAGTATAAACTATTCATTCAACTTTATATTACATTTTTCTTGCACAGTAATAAAAGCATTATGAAATTAATTACTTGAGGTCCCTGATTTTATTGTGTCATAACACTCCAACCCAAGTTTCTTATGTAATTGACTCCTTTAATTTCTGATTTATTTCTGAATGTCCTTTGAAGGTTAGTGCACATACCAGCTTTGGACAGCATCCACATGTGCAATCATTAGCACCATAAAAAAGGGCAGTGTTTGGGTTATTGATAGCAGGGCCAGAATAGGGCCATGGAGGTTACAGAGGCCCCAGCGCCTCCGCTCCCCTGCTGCACGGTGCTGAAACAGCAGGCTTAGGTTACAGTTGTCCCCTGGCCTCAACACTCCCATCCCACCAGTCTCAACCAGCTCACAGCCTCCCCTCCACCTCTCCTCTCTGTCCTCTAGTCTGTTATTGTTCCACTTTGCACAGTCCTGACCTGTGGGCTTTTTTTTTTTTTAACCAGCACTCACACAGACATGCACACAAACATAACATGGATGTTTCATGAACACTGATAAGAAGAGGCTACATATGTAGCAACATGGGCACAGATCCTCCCTCCTGTCAGATGCATATCATTAACCAATCAATTAGCACCTGGACTCTAGTTAAAGGACAAATCTGATTTGGTTTTGTTCCCAAATTAGATTTTCTGTTAATTCTGCACGGTTCTTTTTCAGCATTTTATGGATGTTGCATGGCTGTTTTTTTTTTCTCATGGTTGCCAGATATCACTGTTTAATGCATGTTTCAAATACCCCTAAGCTTAAAATTCTGTGATATATATTTTTTGAAGAATGTGAGACTTTTTACCTCATATAGATGTAGATGACATCCAAATAGTATTATTAAACATTTGTGTTATGACGTGTACTTGAAATTCCCTTGTTCTGATGACCATTGTCCCTCTTCTCCAGGCTTCTCAGTCACACCATGAAGGACCACCTAGTTCGTGTGGCTAATGAAGCTGAATTTATCCTGAGCCGACAGAGGGCTGAAGACATACATAAACATGCTGAATTTGAGGTAAGATTGTGCAAAGTTAAATCCTATTAGATGACGGAAAATATTAAAATGTTTGCCCAAACGTTTTTGGTTTAGCTTGATGCATCAATCATTTTTTCAACAGACAAAAAACAAGCAAAATAAATTCTTTTGACAGTTTATAAAATCATTTGACTGCAAAATTACTCTTTGTATTGATAATGGACATGAATGTTAGACAGCTGTGGCAAAGTCTGTCCCCTGAGAAATCTGATCAGCGTTGCTTTTCAGAAGTGTGTTTCAGATGACACATCTAAAAATATAGTGAAAAATTTGGAAATTAGATTCAGCTTTAGATGAGGAGAGCCTGCAAGATAGTTAGGAAAAGATTTCTAACGAACCCCCCGTCGTCATATACATGGGAGCTTTATTGTCATCTTCCTTTGTCTATTTGGGGATTTAAATTTATAGAACTAAAACTGCAATAATAGACGTGGTATGATATTCTTATACTCTGTGATTTCATGGACTGAAAAGAAGCAAGGGTTAGCAGACTGGAGTGGATCCTATGACTGCTTCAGACTTGTCCATCAGGTTTGATGGAGTGTCACAGCAAACTGAGAGGGCCAGTGTTTACCTTTCAAACATAACCATGGCTAATCATGAACACACAGAAACACAGATGGAGTTTGATGGTGGAGATCATGGTTGGCACATATCACTAACCAAACACTGTACTGTTAATTTATCCCAGTGCGTCTAGGTCTAACTGCAGGCATGCCCCTGAAACATAACTTCTCCCTCTCGTCCTCCTACCAGTTCTTAGCACAAATGCTGCCATTCACATGTAGCTGCTCAGCCAACTCTGTCCTGACCCATGGGCACCCTTCGCTGCCCCTTTCCTAGTCAAACTCTGCTGCACTCCACCCTCGGCTTTCGAGATCTCTCAAAATCCTTTCCTGTCCTGCTGAGATCCTGTTCGTTATACTCCCACTGGGGGTGTATTTTGCTAGTGACGGGGATATGGCATCCTCCCCTTTTCAACCCTTCCTCCCTCATTTCTCAGGAACCTGCCAGTACTAAAAGCTCCAGGGCAGACTTGAGAGATGCTGGCCTGAAGGGCTGACTGTGTGTAAACCCAACACGTCTACCCCCAACCCTCGACCCCCACTTTACTATAAAATATCCAGCCTTTTTTCTCAAACTTAAAAGAAAGAGGCTCTTTTACGTTTTCTTGAGATGATATCCTCAAGAGTGTTGAAAGTCACTAATAATTTGTCAGTGATTTTGTTCCTCTCAGATCGTCCGTATTGTCATCTTGAACTGAATCTAAAATCATAACTCTCTCTGCTCCAAGTTTCAGTTTTTATCCGCACATTACATGTTCTGATCTTGTCATAAACTCAGATAGCTGGAGTATGATTTATTTCCACTTGGATGCCAGAAAAATAAGAATGCTTAAGTAAAAGTGTGTTGGCGTATGTATGGTGTAACTGACTGCCAGGTCAGTCTGCACATGGCATCCCAAAATGCTCCAGACATCCACCGCTCTGTACTGAAGTTGTCATTTGCTTTATTGGCTATACTTAAGCATTCTAATTTTTTCAGTCATATTTTTGATGCTTAGATATGTAAATACAGACTAAAAACAATATTTCAAGATACTCTGGTCTCTAATTAGCACATGAAAGTGTTGAGCTTGATATGTTCTGCTTTGAAGTTTGTCTCTGGTGGCAATTAAGTTTGAAATCTTTCTAATATGTTCACATGTTACTTTTTGAATGGACAGGAGACATGAGTAAATCTAGCAGTTGCATATATGGGAGACAAGCCCAATCCACAAAGACCTGAAGTCCTGAAGAACCTATTGCTAATGTCCTGGTACCAGACACTAACACAGATTCAGATGTTCTTTATCAACACCCTGAGTGATCAGAGCTCTTTGAATTATGAGGACCTGCTCAAATTGGGCACCCAATAAAAACATTAGGAATAACTGGTGTGTATTAACTGTGTATTTCTGTGGATTAAATTGCATTAAATAACAATAGGTTAACTGTTTAATTTAAATGCACAGAGTCCAGCAGCTGTTAGAGTAACATTATAAGTTTATATTATTGACATTATAGTTACGGAAAAAAAGTTATGGGAGAAATTGATTTAAAATATTACTGTCCTAAGACTACTTGGCATTTTCAAAATTTAGGATTTTGGGTCTGTGTTGATCTAAATCTGAAGCATAAAACAAGCATTTATTTTAACTGTTACTTGATTGGGTGCAAAATGCATCTAAGGGAAGGTTATGATGTTTGTTTCTCTTATATGGGTTGTAACTTTTAACTTCACGCACCTATTCACTGTTCCAACTGTCGTTAATCAGATATCCCACACAGCTTGTCCCAAAACTGTTTCAAAATTGAATTCCCCACTTAAATGCAGTTGCTCCTCAGTGACCTCTGAGAAGAAGTGAGCCCCTGATAAGTCTTGCTCTGATATTGCTGTATTGATTTTTGCCTCCATACAAGCGCTGTTCTAGCCTGCTGAAGCCCACGGTTTCATTTTGCACTGCCACAATAAAAATAACAGGCCAATGAACCCCCCCCCCCCCGAGAGTGGGGGTAGAGGGTTTTGAAATAATTTTCTGCTTTGTCCCAATTTTTAAAGCATCGTTTTTCTGTAATGTGCATCAGTGACACTGGGTCTGTTATTATTCTGTGAGAAATAAAACTCAAAACAGGCTTCAGCAATGTCTTGTTTTGGATGTCATTGTGCTTCGCTGGAAGTGGGAAGGTTTGCTGTGCAATGCAGCGCCAGCTACCAGAATATACCCAAACAGCACATACAGTACGAAAAGGCTTGTTTGTAATGATAAAGCAGCAACAAATTTGATCTAATGCCCCAGAAATTACAATAATACAAAACACTATCAAAAATTTATGTTTGCTCCTTGTCAGATTTCACATCCTTGAAGGTGATGATGGAGGATCCTTTTGATTTAGATAGTGGTTTGCCTCAGAGACATAACATATGCTTTTCTGCTCTCACTGTCTTTCTCTCTTTCGCACTCACACTCTCACTTGTTCTCTCTGTGGGACAGAATTGAGTTATCTTTGGCCCTGAGAGTAAGTTATTACTCTGGGCTTAGGGTGAAACAGAGATGAAGATAACTAGGGGGAAATCCAATTACCTTTTAGGGTTCTCTATCTAATAGGATCCTTAATGTGGAGGAGATCTGCAGATCGGATGCTGTTGCCCAGCACGGCAAATGATAGACTGATATCTTCCACAGAAGCAGAGAGGAGACGGAGCCCAAGAGATAGAAAGGAGGAGAGAAATCGAACTCTCTCTTTTTATGGGGCTGTTCATTAGGGATGAAATGTGGTGGGCTCAGGGGCACAAGGGCAGATGAGAAGGTTCAGATAGGGAAGAGTGAGCAAGACCCAAGCTATTTCTGTTCTTTTTTCACCATACCTTTTTGTTTTCCTTTGCCTTTTCTTTTTCATATAACCCCTTGATTCATCTTCTGCTGTTATATGAAGTAATTGAATTGACCACTTGAGAGACCCAGTGAAAGCCAGATGATAGCAGCTAATTAGTGCTGTGTCTTTGTCTTTCCTCTGCTGAGCTTGTAAAATGAGCTGCTCCTTCTCCCCATGTTAATGACATTAACATTGAGCTGAAACTCATTATATTGTTATATTATTATAGACCTGCTTTCTGGATCACAAACCATCAGACAGGACAAAGAAGGTCTGAGCAAGGATGCAGCAGTCCTCAGCAGTTTTTTGACAGTTAGGATGTAATTACAAGAGGAAGGTACTCGTAATGAGAGGGGATATTGCAGATTTGGAACAAAAATATTTAGTTCTAAATTATCTTGCAGATGCTAAATAAAAAGCATTGCGCAGGTCAGAATGAATCTCTAACTTAATACTTTTGTACGGTGTTGCTTTAAGGCTTAGTATCCTGATTATGACTACTACACATTTGTAGATTCAGACATATGATTGAATCTAAGCTTAGAATTATACAGTGACGTCTTTAAGATGCGAGTCGGGGGAGGGGGATGTTTTATTTAAAGAATACATTACATATTTGTGGAAGCATTTTATAGCACAAATAAAGGATTTTTCTGAGTTAAAAAAGGGGAAATCTTCATAGAAGAGGAGTTTGGAGTAGGGGTGCACTGATTTGCTGTTTTCTGGCTGATCTTTAAGAAGCTTGAAGCTGCCGATTCTAATTTTGGCCGATACCGATTATTATATAATTTTTTTTAAATAACTGACAGCATACAGCTTCAATCTTCCAGTGTTATTTTATTGAAAAACAATTAACAATACTCATTAAAGCATACAAACCATGAAGTAGTGTTCTCAAATACAAATGAAAAAGTTGGCCAATGAGGTATGTTGTATTGAACATTTAGTTTGCGGCCCCACCACTACGTATTTCGGCCTTGCATGAATTGCAAATTGCGGATCTTTGCTCTCTTTCTTGTACTACATAAAATCTGCCGAATTCACATAAGGACTGGCCAATCACTGATCCCCTAAAATTAAGGAAATTGATGCCGATAGATTGGTGCATCAATCCACATTCATTGGACATATATGTAAATTTTTTGTCTTGTTGCATCTCATTTAGGGGGAGATGCCGATCTGCTTTAAACTGCTTAATCAGTTCACTTTAACTTTTTTCTGCTTTGTCCAAGTTTGTCAGTGATGTCATGCAGTGTAAAGTGGTGTATTTTCCTCATGAAAATAGTTCACTCTAGAGGTTTAAAAAAAAAAAAAAACCACAAAACAAACAACTCTTGAAATAGTCATTGAGCCTGATTAAGTTTTCACCCCTCTTTCTTAAAATTGAACAATTACAAGGCACAGTTTAATTCACAGAAAAAACATTTATTTTTAAATTTAGCATGGCAAGTAATACTAATCAAGAACTTAATTAGGAGATGATGATGATGCCAACTGTAGAAAAGAATAAGTATTTCAGACATAAAACGGGTGCAGATTTGATAAATGGAGGATACATGTAGGAGAGAGCCAGAAAACCACAACTCCCAGAGGCTATTTTCGCCACATTAAACTGATGTGAGCACTCAAACTGATAGCTGCCACCAACTGTAGCTTGCTGTCATGTAGTTGTCGCAACTGTAATGTAGTATGTCAGCCGGGCTGGATGCCTGGGCATCCCATTATGGGCAAATCTGTTGTCAAGAGAATAAAGCATGAAAAAAAATAACGTACCGTTTTCTGAGGTTTTATTTTGCCAGCTTTAAGATAGAGATATTTTCAGAAAGGCCAAGGAGAAATTTCATGTAGATGTTGAACAGAAACTCTTTCAAGGCTGTACCACAGTAGTTTCATTAACCTGGTACATACTGTAGTCTGCAGTTATTGTCAAAATATAGCCCAAGCAGGAGTTTGGTGTCGCTTTGTCCTTTTTCACTGTACGATGTGGACTGCTTCACTTAAGACACGAGGAGACGGGGGGGGGAAATAGTAGGCAATAGAGGCAACGGTAGTCTCAGTCCTGCTTGTCAACATAATGAAGTCCCAAGGCACCTCCTCCACTGCTCCCATCATTATGTGTGACCGGCAAACCCAGAGATATGACTTTACTCTACAGTTACCTTTGTTTCACTATGACATGCTCCCTTTTGTCACTGGAAGATTGTTCTCTTGATTTTCTTTTTTTGTTCATTCGGGAAGCTGAAATAGAGCTTGCAATGCTGGAAAAAAGTGTCATCGTTATAATGAGCAGCATGGGGCTCTATAATTTTTCTGTTATGTACTTTTAGGCTTTATTAAATGTGTGTGCCCCTTACACTCTTATTGTTATGGAGATGTGATGCTGTCCTATATTATAATTCCCAGGAAACCCATTTTTCATGCAGTTTCTTCCTTTTTCTTTTTTACTGTTTGTCATCTCCAGATGACAATTTAACACCTCTGATTTTTCACATGGCATGACCTTGAAGCTGAGTATGAGTCATCAAGCAAAAGATGGCAGCCCTGCAGACTGATGTGGCAAAAGGAGGGCGCAGTTTTGCAGAGACTAGAGGTTTCTGGGTAGGAAAGATGGAGAGGCTGCCAGCCATGCATGGTGACCAGTTCATTAAAGATCGGCCACAGACTGTGTGAAGGGCGGGGCAGTGGAAGGAGGAGGAGGAGGGGGAGATACTTTGATAAGTGTTGCGCCTGCGTTAACCTTGATGGCTCCTTGCACTGGGCTATTGCCAGCAGCAGGGATCTGTTTCAACTGGATTAGATTATTTTTTTCCCTCCGGTGCTCCAAGAGAAGAGAAAAAAAAAATCAATACTTGGGAGCACTGCATGACAGGGGCATCATTTCAGAATTGAAGTGGCTGTCAGGCATTGTCATTTGGTGACTTTTGTTCGCCATTGTACTTTTAAGCCCTCATTTTTCTCTCTCTCCTCTTCCTTTCACTCGCTTCTTCCCTAGCCCATTGTCTGAATTCCCCTGGTGACATTTTATGTTGCAATTTGAAAACTCGAGGGCAAGAGATCAAGTGCAAGAGAATCTCTCTGAAACCAATTGGCGGACTGGTTCAAAATCTACTTTTGTTTAGCGACCCCCATCCTCCTCTCTCATTTCATCCTCACCTCCCTAGACCTCCATTGTGTTCCAGGAGGAATTTATTTGTTGTATATTTGCATTCTCTGATACTAGACAAGGACATGATGTCTCGCCTTCTTCTGGACAGTTTCTCTGCCCGTTTGTAAATGAAACCCTCAGGGAACGCTTGTCGACGGATGGGAGAAATTGGAGATTCTAGTAAAACGATAGCCCACCCTTTGAGAGCTTGTAGCCGTGATGTGCCACCAATGTCAAGAGATTGCAAATCAAGCACTTTAATAACATCTCTGCTGTTTTTGTTTCTTCCACATGTTCTCTGACAAAAGCCTGCGACCCTAGTTTTGTCAGGGGGTGTTGAAGGCTCACTGTGGCATGGAAACGCCGCCAGACCTTTCTGTCACTAATTCATAAACATAGGGCTGATATCTTGTAATGAGCCACCATTCACCGGCCTATTATACTGGTTAACCCTCTCAACCCACAGAGGGAGAGGAGGGGGGTAGCCAAGGCGTCATCTGATAACACATTCAGCATTTGGATAAAGCTGACTCTGGTGCAACACCTATGCTGAGAGATTCTTCAGCTTTTTCTTGTCGTTTGTGGAGAAAGAACAGCTTACCGCGATGGAGTAGCAGTTAGAGAAACATTGGCAGAAAAAAGTGAAAGTGTGCTATTTTCTGGTTTGAAGTAAGATTCTGCTATGTCTGAAACACATTTGTTGTAATGCTTTGGCTCATGTTTTGTGTTGCTGTTCTCTCCCATTATGAGATTTTTTAGATGATTGCTGTTCTTTCCGTTCTTGAGTCATCTCACAAGCAAACAGTTTCCTCCCCAAACCCCAACACATATCCACAGTTAGTTTTGAACTGTTGATGAATTGTGGGAGACACAGCTCAGTATAATTGACTCTATTAATGCCAGCCATTATCATTTTGTCTGCACTGAGCTGTCTCCCCTTGCAGAGCCAGCATCCACGTTGGCCGACCCCCGTCAGCCAGCCCATGTAATGAAAGGTGCTGCCCATGATTACAGTGTCGCAAGTCATAACGGTCTCTCTGCCAGCTAGTTGTGCCCTTGTGGCTGTTTAGGAAGCTAACAGTGCGTAGTCTGCCATTCTTTTGTTCCAGATGTGTGTTTTTACTCAGAAAATGGAAGGATTTATCACATTTTTTATGATTTTATTTTAAAAATAAACAGTTTCAGTCACTCAAAAGAAATTATTTTTCTAATCTAAATGGAAATAAAAACTTCTTAAAGTAATAAAAGAAGAGTTTGTTTTAAAGAAACCCTTCCCCAAAAAATCCCTTTTTGCTATTTATCATTTTGTCAGTAGGCTTATATGGAAGTGAATGAAGCATAGGAGATGAAGTTATTCACTTTAACCTTCATAATAACATAAGTCCTTCATAATACCCAGGCATGCTCTCTGACTTCACATCAATGGAATGACCCCTGGCATTAACAGTGACTTGTCTTTTCCACTTACAAGCAAACCCAGCTTTGGGTTTTAATGGCGTTACTTATATATTCAGCTTCTTTGGTTGTTATTTTAGGGGAGAGTCAGTGAATTTGGCCTTTTCTCCCGTACTCTACTTTGGCTTTGGATATTGGAAAAGCCCATTACAGCATGGAGGGTTTGGGTGTTTGGGCAGGTTCCACACACAGGTGATGAAGTGTTTGTTTATGGTTATGAGTTTGAACCACGCACCGTTGATTAGTACTGCAGACTTGTCTCAGACAGGCGCAGATGGAAATGGACTCTGTACAGGTCTGCTACTTGCCGTCTGCTGAAATGTTGGAAATGCACGAGTGGTAATTTCATGAAAATGAACCTGTCCTATAATTGTGTATAGAATTTGTGCATTTTCTGTTTATTATACCATTTTTAACCTGATAGGACCCACTATCTTCTGCTGTAATGTGGCGATCACAGCTTGAAATATTCAGTGTTAAACGTCATCCCTCCTTAACTGTGGTAGTCCTTAATGTCCCATTCATGTACAACTTTACCCGAACCTATCATGATTAATGGAACAGCAGCCCACACACATTCAAAGCTTCATCTTTGCTTTATTGTTCAATCTTTTGCTCTAAAACTTGAAACACTTAACCAGATTTTCTTCTCCCTCCCTCATCCCTTTGCTTGCTGTTCCCCAGGGTCAGCATGCTAGAAGGTCAAGGCCCACCTTAATGCCATATAAAGAGACATAGATTGATAATTAAGCACAAGCAGCCTGAAGAAAAGCCCCTCTAATGTGATTTATACCAATAGATTTTCTGTCAGATGTGAAATGTTGTCTTTCAAATTGAAGAGGAGGGCCCATTATAAAGCGATTTACTGCTAACTTTGGTAAAGCATGCTTTACCAAAGTATTTGTTCAGCCATGACTTTGGGTTAGTAGTTACTGTATCACTGTAGGATCATCCACCACCACAGTCATGGTGAAATAAGGCAGTTTACCCCCCCCCAACCGTTTTTTTTTAGCAACTGTGCTCAGATCTCACACAAGATATAAATGCGTAATGTTTTGCATGTTTTTGTGACTACTTCAAAAGTAAAATTTTAAAATGTGGAAGAAGATCTTGTAAAGGGAGCGATTACTATAGTGTCAGTAAGCAACAGAAATTGATTATGAAATAATACTGGAAATGATAATTTACAGCAGGTGTTGTAGTTTCACCATCACTGCAGAGTTCAAAGGCCCATTCTGATAACAAATTCCGACAGAGAAAAATATCCTCCCTGTGCATTGTAGGTATTGTGTGATTTGGTGTGCCAGAGGGCATTAGAAAATATATGTCCACTGTTATTAATCAATGTGACACAAGGACCAAAATGACCCTAAGCTTTTCCTTTGGTTTTACTCAGTGTAGAGTTTATATATATATATGTATGGAATACTGGCGTGCTAAACCTGCTTTTGTGTAAGTTGTTTATGGATATTAAATACAGTATATAACTTCCGGTCTAGGTCATTCCTTTGGTGAATTTATGCATCACTTGCAGGATGTGAAATACCTTTATTTATCTTCTCTTTCAGTCCAATTGTGCGCAGTATGCAGCAGACAAACGGGATGAGGAGAAAATGTGTGACCACTTGATCCGAGCAGCCAAGTACCGCGACCACATGACAGCCACTCAGCTCATCCAGAAGATAGTCAACATCCTGACTGACAAACACGGGGCCTGGGGGAACTCTTTGATAAGGTAAGGCAAAAGTACAAAATATAGCTGTCCTCGTTCTGGCCATTTGAAAATTAAGTCTCTTTATTTTTCTTTAATGTCATTTGTGTTATTTCACTTTTTTAGATGAGGAATATGCCATTGTGTTTGTTCTCTACCTGGCATGATAATATAAGTATTAGTATAGTATGATAGTGTTTTTATGCTCAGTATATGTAATTTCTTTTGCCTTTTTAAAAATGATTCAAATCACTCTGATTTTTTTTAATGTCATTATCTCTTTCATCCCCCCACTCCTCATGGCTTGGATGAAATTAGATTTACAAAGGTGAAAATGTCAGCTGTGGGTCGACTGATGCATTGAATGGGTAGAGAGATGAAAGCCACTGGTACAAGCTTGCTCCCATTAAAAACAGAGGGAACCTTATCCTCTTTGTTTGTTTCGCCAAATGCGCTGCGCTGCAATCCAATGCAGCTATTCCCTAATGATGGCTGTTTGTGCAGGTAGTGTGTAATGGTGAGCTGGAGAGACGGCTGCTGGCTCACGCTTGTTAAGCTGAACTAACTCTCCAGAGACTCGTCTGGCGAGGGCTAGTTCGCTGTTGGATCAGGAGGCTATCTGGAGCTGCCTTTTGTTTTTCTTCTGTTTCATTCTTATATCTGGATGTGGGGTATTTTTTGTCATATTTTTCCCTCCTAGATGCAATCTCCCTTCTCCTCTTCTTTCATTGCTTTCTTTCTGTTTCTCCATGTATATTCACACAAGGCAATGCCATTTACTATGAATATTGTTTCTACGAGGTCTGGCTAGTAAAGCCTCCCATTACCGGCCCTTTATGCCGCTGTGCTATTGATGGTTTTCCTAATGGCTGCCGATGGGCGCAGGGAGCCATTGGCACTGGGCCTTGGAGTGCAACGCTCTTTTAATAAATCACAATCAGTCTTGTGCCATTACATCAATATTTTTAGTCAATTACTCTGAAGGTCAGGTGGTGCAGCTTCGCACCAGAGCCCTTGGTATGCAGGCATGGGAGAAACATCTGGTGCTACACTTTGCTGAAAACTAACAAATAGAAAGAAAAGATGCATACACAAAAAACCCTGCACACCTGTATAACTGCAAACACTTTAGAAAAAGGTTTTTCTCCCCAATTTCATACACATAAAACCATGTGGTGTAGCAACATCCTCACCTATAGATAAGAAGAGATATGCACAGTAAATCCCACAACCCTTTTCCAGCTGTGAAAATGAAATCCATGAACACAAAGACAATGGTATGATTACGTCCTTTTTGTTGGAGAAGTGTAAAAGCCAAGCCCGCCCGCTCACACACCATAAAAACGTATTCCCCAAAGTTTCCATTCAATAAAGAATCTGAAAATGAAAATATTATTTTCTCGCGAGCTGATGGGAATTGTTGTTTCCTCACGGCAGGCGTCTAATATCTTCTGACATTGTGTGACCTGCCTGAATGCAATTTGTGTCTTAATATCCAGCTTACAGCGGCCCTGGCCTCTGGAGGAAAGAGGTGTTAGGTGATTTCCTCCTCTCCATTCCCTGCTTTGTCTTTCCTCTGTGTGGGTCTTTCTCTTTTTTTGTGTGTTTCTCTGTCACAGCATAGTTTCTTTTTTTTTCTTCACTCTGTCTTTTAGCACTTTCTTGTTTCTCTATCTACGTCAAATGTATTTCTTCATTGACAAAGGAGGATTCCAAAGGCATTGTCTATCATTTTAGCGCCCTTGTCTGTCGCATAATGTCAGGACATAGACAGATGCAGAGCTGGACAAACTGACTAGTTGCTCATAATTGCTTATCTGTTTCAGCAACTTGAGACTCAGGTGTACAGCATGCCAGCCTTCTGTCTTTTATAAAAGTAAATGAACAGTTAGAAAGATGGCTACAAATTAAACAAATGGCAGATGTAATTTTTTTCACTAACACTTTTTTATTTTTTTTATTTCCTCCTTCTTCCTAACTTGGTTCCACTGAGCATCCAGCCTCCTGCAGTGTTTATTTGGGTCAGGAATCATATCTCATATATATGACACCTGGAAAAAGTTGACAGACAGAGAGAAGATGAGGGCAGATGATGGAGAGCACCAACTCTGAGCATCTGGGGACAGACTCTACTCCCTCTCATACCTTCTCTTTATTGCATTCTAATAGGCTGACTAATGTACCATGGTTTTTCACTCTGGATGTAGAAAGCAGGGAATTTAAAGGGGAAGTAGCTGCAGGTGATGTAAGGTTGAGGTGTGATGTTGAAGAAACAAGGGCTTTTTTTTTTTTTTGGACAATTTATGGATGTAACCAGTCTCTGTGAAACAAATGGAAGCATTATTCGAAGTTGTTGCTGCAAGCTTGCATCACCATCTTTTTTGTTTCCATGTTACGCCAACAAACCTCACCTACCTGCATTTCAATAGTTTTTATTTAAAAGCCCAAGTCTGCACCATTTCTTTTAAGCTTGGATTTTTAAACCTGATCTTGTTTTTAATCTAACATCCTTTCTTTCTCCCTTTTTCCTCTTTTTGATTTTAGATTACCTCTGCACACCGCTGTTATACTTTTAATGTTTTATGTAAAGCACTTTGAATCATCTTGTACATGAAATGTGCTGTACAAATAAACTTGCCTTGCTTTGCCTTGCCTTAGGAGCTCTTCTCAGACACACACACACACACACACACACATGCACCTTGTGCACCAGCTCGTCTCCCTCCGCTCCTCCTTTCCTCATATAAGCAGCTCATTTTCTGCAGCAGCGCTGCTCTAATGCACACCCTTAGGCTAGAGGCTTCCCAGCCAAGGGACATCCATCTTTTGGGTGTCACACTCCCGCATGGCAAAAAATCTTTGTGATGTGCACTCCAATTTTTCTTCAGTAAATCAAATCTTCCTTCCTTCAGAAAGACAAATGCTTTAGGGTTGGAGTGTTATAGAGAAAATCAATACCGGCAAAATTGAAACAGTATGCCTCCATATTGATCGGCCTTGTGAGATCGAAAACCAACAGCTTTGTAACTGTTCCACTGGACAGTTAGCTGACCTGTAATGGACAAACTATTGATATTAGCATTACTATTTTATCTTGTGCTACGTCATGCCACCAGTATGCTCTGGAAGGCAGAGCAGAGGGTCCAGTTTATCCCTTAAAAGATTTTTCCTTCTTTTTTTGCTAACGGTAGTGCAGATGACATCAAAAGGGGTCTGTAAAAAATACTGTGGAGAACTTTTAATTTCATTTTGATTTTTTGATTTATTTTTTTAAATACAGAACTTTCATTATATTTTCCTCAGATTTACACAAAGAAATCAGTGTCATATAAATATTGATTTTAACCATGAAACAATTTTTATACAGAATCCTAAATGGAAAAGAGATTTTTTTCCCCAATGAATGTGTGTGAAATAATATATTTTTTCACTTACCTCTTCTATCCACCACTACTGACCACTGCTGTTTGCTGATGTAGTAACTGGGCATCACGTCCATTAAAGATCAGCTCATTATTTTCCTTTTTTAGATCTCTGCAATAAAAAAATTTGCGACCCTTTAACACAACTGTATATTAGATTACTAGATTAAATTGACCAATCATCAGAGCATATTTGTACTTGAATTTTTTAATGAATTGTTTGATTTCTTGCATCATTAGTCTACGAAATGACAGAACATGTTGAAAAATGCCCTCTTGATTTCTAACATCCCAACTCAAAATCTTCACATGCCCTCTATACAGTTTACAACAAAGAAAATCAGCAGGTTATCATATTAACTATTTAAAACCAGACATTTATTAGATCCTACTGTATTAGAAAAGTCATCTTTAAAAAAAAAACCCAAAAAACAAAAAAAAACGAAATTACATATTTAGTCCAGTTTTTGATTGGCATAATTCCTTCATCCTTAAAACTAGAAGGGTCAATCTGCTCGTCTTCTCCTTATTTATTATACACAGAGCTGCGCCTCTTTAAACACCACTCAAATGGAGCTCAAATATGATTGACTGTGATAATTATTTAAACAGCCCACCAGATGTCATCAAATGTAAGAAATGATGCTAAATTTAGAATACTTCGGCAGAAGAGAGGACGTGAGTAAAACGTGTTACAACTGAAATAAGAGATTATTATTACAGAGCCATCTCTTATATGAATATGTTGATCAAGCATCCCTAATTAATTTTTCTTGCTGAATAAATTGAACTGTAGCACTCTCAATCTTCGTTTGCCTGGTTAGTTCTCTTGTTCAGACACCCTTACTGTCACCCTCCCCTCCCCTCCCCTTATGGGGTCATGCTTACTCCAGTGAGGACATCCATGTCACATCCCAAAGTATTTTCTAAAATAAATGATTGCATGAGAAGCTGCGGCAACCAGATAAATATCTACTTGTACGCTTTCATTCCAGACTTAAATCACAATTATGGTGCATAATACAGAATGTAATGCATGTGTTAAAGCTGAGGTCTGCACAGTGTCTGCGCCGGCTTGCATGTGTTTTATGGATACACTGCACTTTACAGCTGTGCTGGTACCGTGGATGCACGGCTGAAAAAGGAAATGGGACTCCAGCATGTCAATGGATATTATAACCATAGGAAACAAGAACATAACAATTTAGAATACACAGACTCTCAGAAATGCGTGACACTAGAGGAGCAGGAAGACAGAGGGAGAGGAAGAAATGGATGAAACGGAGGATGAGAGGGAGAGATATTTGTTACTAAAGGATCAAAATTGAGATGGAGATCAAGACAAGACGGTGGCCCTTTTTGCACGAGATCCTTTTTTTCGAGCTCCATTTAAACACAGTGATTCTGCAAAATTGTATGTAAAATGTTCACAGCATGTCTTGTTTGTTGGATGGAAAACGCTGCAGTGGCTGACTTATCTAACCATCTGATTCCATTTGTACTCTTTCCTCCAGAATGGAAAAAATAACGTACTCGCATCCCAAATTTTTTGACAGATTTTTACTGAATATAAGCTGGATTTTTATAATTGGAGTCATTCCTATGTCCAACTTTTCTGCAAAACAGGACCTGCAAACTTTCATTTTTAATTTAAACAAAGTCAGACAATCCTACATTCATTTAAAATGGTTGTGTCCGTTACTTTGACCAGAACTTGACTGGTAATTTTCATCTGACAATGGCTTTTTGGTTTGCTTATAAATACCTGCAGTCTAAACACAAAACTTTACCCAATGTATTGAGCACTGGCAGCTGCAGCAGTCTGCGGCCTCTGTCTCAGAGATGGTTGTTTCCTTTAGTCCGGGTCCTGACTACTTCAAAACCAATTAGCTAGTGCTCAACTTGTGATCATTCATCTGCCTTGATACAGCCATAAACATATAGCGTAAACATGCAGAGAGCAATGCGAGCCTGCCCTCTGTTATATTTGTTTCTGTAAACCAGCCTCCCCGTGTCACACAGATGTCTCCTGCACCAAAGTCCTTAAACGGCTTTAATGTAAAATCCTCTACTTCATTAATCATTCATTGACATGCGTCTGGGACAGAAAAGTTGCAAGTCTGACAAAAAAAGGATGTTCCTGAAATCTCTGGGGAGACCATTCACGTTTGACAGACGTGCGTTCCATTGGTTACAGAAAGTAACATGCCACAAGGGCCCTACCATGCAGCCTGGCTCATGGATATGAACTAGAATATGGCCTTAATGATAACATTTACCTCCACTGTATATACAGTACAGTGGCTGGGCCTGCAAGGAATAGTAACAAAATGTCATAGTGAAACATATTAACAACTGATGATGTCCATATGTTAACAGGGTTAAGTGTTGAAGCAAAGACTGAGACTCAAAAAATTACATTTGGCAGATCATTTAGAATTTCAACAAAAAGGAAAGTAGCTCAGCTAAAACTACTACTCTTTAATTATGATAAAAATGGTTTTATATCACATGCATACATTGGTTACTAACATTTTAGTATAAACAGTGTACACACACACACACACACACCCACACGACACAAGCTGCCCATTTACATCTTTAATCCCCCCCGGTCAACTCATCCCATTAGTATTGTCTGTCTTCTTCACTGCTGCCCAGGAATGTAATGGAATGCTAGTTATGAAGTATGGAAGGAGGCTGCCATCCCAGAAAGACCAATTACACCATCGTACCTCCTCGCCTGGCTGCTCACAGTGAAGCAGGATTCTGTAGCAACTATCAGATTTATGCGTTTCATATACCCTTAAGAAAGTATATGGCCTTAGTGGAGCAAGGTCACGATAAAAGGGTGCTGATCAATATCTGAATGAAAAGCCATTTGGGAAGTTTTTAGGGCTTTTTTTCCTCCTTTCTGCCTGGATGCAATATCGATTGTCCGGGGCCAGTAGTTAGTCAAAGGCTATCTCCTTTGACTAACCCCTTTGCAGTGTGTCAGCCCCTCCTCCTTTTTCCTCTTGATAGATTGGTATGCTTCCAGCCACTGTAATTACACCATGGGACCAGCAGGCCATTTATTTTGCTACTTTCAACATTTGCCAAAAAAAAAGGGGGGAAAAATGCCTTTATCTTTAGAATCCAGCACTTTCTTGTGGAACTAAAGCTAAAGAAAGGATACATAAAACACCTGTGCTTCCTGCTATAGAGCAGATAGCATTGTAAAGACTGAGTGTGATCCTTTCCTTATAGATCTTCACCTTATATTCTTGTGGTAGATTTACCTCAGATGACCGTTTGTGTGTCTGAGGTCAAGTTCAGCAGCATTCGTACAGGATCAGACGAAAGGAAGTTTGGTGTGAATGCTGAATTGATTTTGGAAAAAGATGGCAGGGCTGATTTGGCACATACATTTTTTCCTTTCTTTTAATCTGTTTGAAAGGATATCTAAATATGTCTTGCAAACTAACAAACAAATCCTGGCATGATTTGTTAGATTTGACTAATAAGGTGAAACGTGTGTTGTCCAGATTTACAAACAAAATATCCTTTAAGGGTGGATGAAATGACTACATGGTCATTACAATCGATAAACTATCAGTGCTATAATGGCTAAAGCTATATGATGGACACAGGGAAGGGGGTGCAGCAGAAAGACCAATATGAGTTTGTCAAGCTTTGTAATACACAGCGGCAAGAAACTCCACAGTCTTACATACTGAGTGAAAAGTGAGAAGTCATAAATTGTTTGTTTTGTGTACTCTAAATTGGCAGTAATCCCTTTATCCTGATGGTTAGGTTTTATACATTGTAAACTAACTTGAAATCTCTTTTCAAAATTTAAAAAGAAATACTTTAGAACTTTAATGTCAGACTCTTTAGTTGGTTTTGACATTTAAGGTGTAAGGTTAAATGTGGCTCCATGTTTGTGTTAAAATGGGAACCTTCAGTCTGGGGGAAAAAAAAAAAAAACGTTTGAGACTTCCAATCTCAGCTGACCTTGAGCTTCTCCACTGTGTTTTCTTTTGGGGTGTGTTAGAAGCGTGGGTATATGTGCTCAGATTTGTCATACAATTCAAGATCAGCTCTGAAAGCTAGAGGTCAGAGGATTATTACAATGGGCCAGTAATGGCAGAATTATGCAACTCCAGTCCAGTGGATGCCCTCATTACCTCGCTGTGGTGGTGATAAATGGCCTTAAATGCATGTTGTCAAAATCTCAGGAAAAATGTGACTCTTCATCAAAAATACAGATGGTACCACTTCGGTGCTGTCGCAGTGGAAGTCTGTTTATACATTTAATGGTTTTGTTGATGCTTCCATAATACTGATAATGCAAGAAGTGGAGATATTTTCTTTTGAGGGGAAAAAGCTTATTTTTTTCCCCGCAGCATGCTAAATGCGCCTGTCTTTGTGTAATATTTACTGCCTCCTTCAGCACTCCTCCTTTTCCCTTCCATAAAATCTGATATAGTTGGTGTGTAATCATCTTTCTTTTGTTGGCGAATTTACACCAGATTTAATTGCTCCTAATTGGAAACCTCACGCTAAGCTGGTGGTAATTAGGCCTTGATTTGCATTATTTCATTTGGCTGCACTGCATTGTGGGGAGTCTGCAGCCTTTTTGCCATCCACCCTTGGGATTACTTTGATCCTTGTACGCCGGTGATGTTGCCGAGAAGCGTGCTCGCTTTTCTCAGATCACTTTTTGAAAGCTGTTGGATAAATTGAAGTTAATTGGAAGGAGTGATGGGTGCTTATGTTTTCTTGATAATGAAAATGCCAATTCTCTTGTACTGTTTAGCGAGATCAGTGAACATAAATGATCAAACCAAAGGATGTTATTCACTTGCATTTGAGCCTACATTCAGAATTTTTGTTTTATATTCTGTAGGATATGAATAGCTTTTAATTGCATACAGTTGTAATTTTCCCATAGCATATGCTGATGTACTTTCGTGTTTAAATTTCTATGAAAAATCGAGAAATAATTTGATTCATTGTAAGGATGTGCAAAATTACATGCAGACTGTTATTTAAAGGGATAAGATGGAAATGTTTCCAAGTGTGTGACCCCAGCATCACCTCTGCTATGTCTTGTAAACAACATTAGCTGAGGTGGATTAAAACATGTAGACTGTCTCCTGCACACCTCTTTGGAGTGGGAAGGATAAACATTAATGCACAAGTAGAAAATCACTCCTGCACATCTTAATCATGCCTAACAATTTCAGTGGGAAGGTGTTTGGTCCTGTTTCATTTTAATTTGAGCCTGGAGATCCCATCGAAGCCATTGCTGCCACCATTTGACAAAGAGCCAGTGCTCCAGCGGCCGCTCCTCAACATGACAAATCCCCAATCTCCCTCTGCTCTCCTGTTTCTTCTAAACACATGGTTTATGCAAATCAAAGCAAAATGATCTTGGGGATAGCAGCAATGTTTGAGCAATTTGAGGGCTGCCAATAGGAACTGACATTAATATAAAATAAGCAAGGGGGAAAATCTCCAGTGCATATGCAGGTCTCATTGACTGTACCAAATTAATTTAGCAGTAAGGTTATGAATGACTGTTTGTGCCAAAGTGCAGTCGCTTGTAGTGATATATGAAAGCAAATCCACTCTGCATACTATAATAAAGGTCATGTTATTATTTTCATACGATCAAGATGCTGAATGTAAACCCATGCATAACAGTTTTTCTCTTTATCTGTCTATATGTATTCCCGCTTCCCCAAAATGTAGATTCCAATTAAATGTTTTTTTTTAAACCAGGAAGGAAAAAGGATGCCTCTCTTGTTTTAATACAAATTTTCAATATAACTCTTTAATATGTGGGCAAAGATACAAAAAAACTAAAAATAACTTGTAAAGACCGAGAATGATGAGAAAACTTTAATGTGTCTGTCTTCTGTCTAAATTTATCTTGATGGATTGTCGTTATTTGTCCTCGTCAGCAAATAAACAATAGCACCATTGAAGCAGTCCTGCTATCAAACTTCCAGGGCCTGCAGAGAGAATCTATTAACATGTTTAAACTGTCCATTTGATATTGATAAGCAATATTGGGCCTCGTGCTCGACAACTTGCCTATACTGATCTCAATAATATACAACATGATGATTGATAGAGAGGGCTTAGATTTACATCGTGTGTTTTAGAGTTTAACCACAGATTAGTGCTTTATTTGGAACATTTAATCCTAACCACTCCATCAGAGATGTTGGGCTAGCTTGGAAGTAAACCAACATTTGATGCAACAAATTCATTGATAAACATAAGAATATTGGGAAAAAAATACATTGTAAAAACCAAAGCAAACAATCTTAGTGTTTGTCTTGCTGTGTCAGAATGTTGAACTAGTGCTTAGAGACATTTTGAATAAATGGATTTTCAGTTATCAGCTGCCATATCATGATATATTTCCTAAATATTTCTACTCTCTGCCACTTTGTTGGCATTAATCCCTCAGGGAGTAATTTACTGTAGAAGATGTAGGTAAAATGGCTCATCTGACCATGCGCTTGACTAAATGTTTAATTTTCTAAATAAACACAACATTAGTCCTGAACACTCCTTCAATTTGACATTTGTTTTTTATTTTTGTTTTTTTAAAATCTTGTTTAACCATGGCAGATCTACTTGGACACCACCTCTGTTTTTATATAAATGGAGAATGTAGTGGTTCAATTTCAAGTCCAACAGTATGACACAGCCTTGAAGCACTGTTGATGGTCTGTGTTGGCTATATGAAATTGAACGCATAATTATTTTGTTAATTGATGGAGCGGAAAGACAATCAAAACTACATTAGAGAAACTTCATTCTCTTTGTTTTTTCCTTAAAATTTACAACTTTAATCTCCAACATTCAGAAGATGTTTAAAACAATATTATTTGCTAACTCTTTTGAACTCTGTTTCATCAACAGCCAATGTCAACAGTTTCTCTATTAAACACAAACACATAGCCTTGTGTTTGGCTTGCAGACATATAGATGTAAGTGCTGTTCAGATATTAAAAAAAAAAAGAAAAAAGAATTACCTCCGTCCACTTTTTCAGCAATATCTTTGAGCTTATCGAGCAGGCCTTCCAGACACCTTTTATGATGAACTAATTACTAATTACACAAGTGGCTGGCGTGAGCCATGGCGCAACACTTGCCCTTTTGTTATTTTAATTGTTGTTATTTTGAAGAATGGTGCCTCAGTAAATTCTGCCCAGGATGCCCTGGGAGGATAGATGAGCTCTGAATAATTTATTATCTTTGTGGAAACACACTCAGTATTCAGTATGGGGGTTGCATAGCGCTGTACATCTCCATTCTTGTTATGCCGGCACTCTCATCAGGGATTGATGACGAGGTATCGTTCATCGTCCGTCCGCCTCTGCTCGGACCACATCATTAGGACTTCCACTGTCGCCTGTTCTGGATGAATATGACTGGCAGGGGTGACCCCCCTCCATGCCGTGACTAATTACTCCAGGCATCGCTTCCCTTCCTGATGGATTAATGTGTATTTTGTGAGTCGGACAGATCCCCACCTTACAAGAGACTGTGAGCCACGCACAACCTTGATAATTATTTTCATAGATGAATACCACTGCAGGCAGGATGATGAAGTGGCCATTTGTGTTGCAAGCCTATCACATGCAAACACAGCGCAGTCTTTGTCACTGCAGAGAAATCTGGTCCTGCACAGACCTCCATCCCGTGTGTGTTTCCAACTTGCATTGTTGGCACCCACGTGCACTTTTCTAGTTCACACATGCAAGAGTTGTACTCAACATTTTCACATTGTAGTTCTCTCTGAAATAAGTGAACCTCACTTCCACACATCCACACTTTAAACATAAGCAACAGCAATTGTCGGTTCTTGATCAAGTTTTTAAGATAGATTTTAATTCATTTCTTTTTCTTTTTAATAACAATAAATCAAATAATTAAAGGTTTTTTTATTAGCCAAGACATACCGGGTTTTAAAGGGACCGCTTGGAAATTTTATTTATTTTCTTGCGCAAAGCTACTTTCCCTTTTAGAGGCCCCTGTATGATCATTGGTGTTGGGTTGAAGATTTGTGAGGAGCCCCCGACCAGAGCAGATCACATAAAGTATGCTGGGGTTCTCCTGTCATAGCCTATGCCACCGACACCATAAACTGTCTTCCTAAAACATCTGACTTCCCAGGACGCACTGCAGCTACTTATGAATAGTTTTGTCTGTGTTTTTAAAAAAGAATTTTATATTAAGTCTATAATTCTTTTATTTTATTAAGGGGGAGAAAAGAAAATGTGTTCGGTTGCACATGTTTAATTTTATGTATAACGAGAGTGGATCCTGCTGATCAGTGAAAGTCATTTTCACTTTACACACTCTTATGAAGAATAGAAAAATCTGTTGCAGCAGGCTTTGCGAAAATACATGTTGAATCTGAACCCATTTCAACGCCAGGTCTGAAAACAGACAAGATTATTTCCTGATTCCCTGAAAAGGTTTGTCTTTTGATAACATTTAGTTAGATTAATATACCTTTTTGAACTGAATTGTTAAGATTCAGTATCAGTGAAGATACACACGTCCACCTGGGCAGATTTCTAATTCAGAACATTAAGAAACATGGATTTACATTTTACCTAATTGGAAAATGAATATCTGTGTGGTTTGGTAAAGTTTAAAAACCTTTCTGTACTTTTTGAATTTCACAGAATCCCTTGAGCCTTCGAGCTATGGTTAATGAATGGCTCAAATGATAACTTTGTGATGATAACAGTGAGTTCTCAATACAAGTCAACACATTATTTCTTTTAAGAAGGGAATGGTTTTCGGACCAGCTCTAATAAAGGGCGATGTAAAATAAGGAAAAAAATGGGGGCTATAGACAGTGATTAATATTGGTAATGCTATCCACCCCCTTCTCTGTGTTTGTAATGGCCTTCTCCTTATCCTGCTAGCCATGGGTCCTGACAAGAGGTATCCTGCTGGGCTTGAAATGAGCCTAGAATGGAAGCATGTGTCCCCAAAGTGTGTGGAAAATGATCAGTGTCATGTGCTCATTCAAGTGTGATGGTACTCACTCACTCAGTTCACCTCCTCAAAAACAGAGTAGGGGGGGCAAGAGAAGGGGACACCTTTACCTATTGGATGGGCATCAAATCAATGTCAGGAGTAGTGAGACAATGATTTTTGATGAGGGTTACTGGGAGTTCTATGAAAAAGAAACTCCAAATACAATGCAGGCTTTATGTGTGCTTGCTCGGACCAAGTGCTAATGCTGGGCTGCTCTACCATGCTGGCTGGTAATTGCTAACACATGTGCTACCTCTGTCTCGCTGCAGCCGACCGAGGGAGTTCTGGCGCCTGGACTACTGGGAGGACGATTTAAGGAGGCGACGCCGCTTCATCAGGAACCCTTTCGGATCCAGTCACTCAGAAGCTACGCTCAAAGTAGCAGCTGAACACGGTCAGTCCCGTCCACCACATCTGCTCATCCTTGCCTGCAGTTTGCACACCCTTTCTTACACACTTCCACAAGGTACAAGGCAATAAAAATTTGTCCTCCTGTTGCAATAAAAGATTTATTGTACCGCAACATACAATAAAATCACACCTACATTTGAATTTCACAGTTAATTTCATAGCCTGTGTACCACTATGCAAAGCAGAATAAACAGAGCAGCAATTTGCTTTATTATAAAGAATCCGCCTTGAACTGAGCTACATGACAATCATTTTTTTTAATTTATGTTTTTACATTTTCTTTCTTTCTTTTTTGTTTCTTTTTCTTAATGGCTGCATAACAGTGGCTGATATTATTGGTAAGTACAAATCACAGCCCGTCCTGGAATAAGAATTTCATTGTGATGTTTGTTTTTGAATGAAAGTTGATTTGAAGATTAAAGCTTTAGCTGCTTTTTATTACAGGTCACAATCACAGATTGTGACTTTTTGCAGTCAATATTAAAATATTTACGGCTGGGTAATTCTGGTGATTTCTATATTTATTGTATTGGTTAAAGAGAAGCATTGGGTCTTCATGAGAAATGTCTTTTTTTTTTGCTTTTGTTTTAGTTGGATCATCTTTTACTTTAAGCACCTATTAAAAGCAGTGACACAGAATTTATCAATGGAGGTACAGATTTGTCATTTAAAACCAACAAAATTGATTTCTTTTCCCTTTAGAAATTAGGTGTGATCAGATATTTATTTTTTTGCATGTAAATTAACCTTTAAATTACCTTTTTTTCTAATTGAAGTCATGAAAAAACTAAGTACCTTCCTTTTCTGTTCCAAGACTTTGTGTCAGGACATGATAAACAAGCATCCGATCCTTTCAAGGTCCTAAGATTATGCAAATACAAAGCAAACAAGAAAAAATAAAAGGAAGTGACAATGTTATTGTTTATTTCACAAAAACTAAGCCAAAATGCAGAATCGATTTTTTTAAAACTCTGCATTAAGCATTCAGGGGATACCCTTAATGCTTCCATGGGAATTAGGAGGGAAAGTAGCAGCGCGGTGCAGCTGATCAGATGCACTTGATTATCTGATCATCTCTAAGTCTGAGCACCTCCTATAAAAGCATACATTTTGACTCTTTACTAGTGTGGAGCGTTCATATATGTGTATTTGTGTCAATACAACGCCAAGGAGGAAAGACGTCTAAAGGTTGGTGGGAGTGGACATCTGTGCGAGTTCAACCTAAAGTCAGAATGCACAATTCAGACTCTACAGGCCTCAGTTAGCTCATTTAGAAATGTTCATTCTTTTTCCAATTCTGCTGTCATGAAATTTAACAAGTATGAGTTTGGAAGGGATGCCAGGAGGAAGCCCCTTGTCTCTAAGACGAACATGGCAGCACATGTTAAGTTTCCAAAATGCATCTGAACAAACCACAAGACTTCTGATACAATGGCCTTGGGGCGGATGAGACCATAGTAGAGCTGTGAAATCATAAGTAACAGCATCTTGTTTGGTGAAAACCAATTAGAGCAAATCAGCATACTTTACACTGTACCACCAGTTAAGCAGTGATGGAGGGCTGGTGATTGGACTTGTTTTGCAGCAACTGGACTGTACATGGATATCTTGCAGTTGTTGAATCAACCATGAACTCCTCTGTGTATCATTGTGTTGTAGAGTCAAATGTGAGATCATCTAAGGCCAATATAATCATCTACAAAGATATGGTAGACTGATAACTTTACTCAAGTTGGTTCTACAAGCTATTGAATCCTGGGGTTTTTCACACACTGGTTCAGTATTTTATAATAATAACGGTATAATACGTCCTTTGTTGTAGTTGTATTGAGTTTGTTTTAAGACCTTGAAAGGACCAGATGATCTTTTCTTATTCCATGATGCTTAAAACCTATTTTATTTTCCTTTTTTAACACCTATATATTTCTTGCAGTCATAAGTAAAATATCTCCATGACATGTCCCTGCATTAACACCAGGAGTCACATTTCTCCTCTAAGCGCATGTGAGCCCTGATGTCTGCAAATCTACAGCACACCAGGTTTTGCAATCATTCTCATACTGGGTCTACATTATCCAGCACAATCAATTACTCTGCTCCAAAAAATGACTACTTTAGGACCAAAAATGTCCTCAATGTGTCACAGCAAATGTCCCCTCAAAAGTGTCATCTTTCCCAAAGACGAATGGTAGGTGTGACAGGAGTCAATAAGAATATGATCTAAAAGCAATAAGTGTTGGAGACCCAAGGATCCTGGGAGACTTCTGGTCTGCAGTAATGGCTTCAGCGTGGAGGCAGCTGTGCAGCGAGGCCAGAGTCCAGCTGGTGGTGGTTCTTCTGCAGAATTTTACTTTCCATTTTAATTCTTCCATGTTTTTCCTATGTCATGACAGAGAGCAGACATATCACTTATGCTCTACCATTGATTTTTTTTTTTTCAAATATTTTTAGCAGGGGGAAATGCAAAGACTCTTTCTGTGTGTTGTACTTGTTCTGGAGTTTATTTTTATTCAAAATCATTTAGCTAATGTGCTGTACTTATCAGAGGCAGAGGTAGACAAATCCCTCCAAACAACATTCAGTTTCAAAGTCAAACGTGTTTAAAATAGCCAGTGGCCAGTTGTGGCACGAGTACCTTGTGAGAGTAAACTTCCTGGCTTGAACTATGGGAATATATCATTAAAATAACTCCCTGACATTGAAGCCTGACGGCATCCATTTTCTGATGTAACCTTTCGTCTTGTTTTAGTCGACCCGACATTTGTTACGGAAGTGCAGCTCAAGATGAGAATGCAGGACTGAGTTTTCAAACAGAGCACAAAGGTCATATCTGGCTGTAATTATATTCATTAGATGCAGGAGGAAAAATGCACTCTCACTCTCTAAGAAAATATTTAGTATGAGTTCAAGCCTGAACTTACCCTCATTTACTGGCTACTTCTAGCAGTGCTTTTCAGATCTCATGAAAAGTTTTTATTGGATGAAAATTTGTAACAGTTTCTTTTATTATTATTGTTTTCATTTTCAAGAATAGTGATAGAAAATGACCTGTGTATCTCAAGATGGCAAGAAAATGTGCATTTCTGTGTTAAAGATATACATAACTGTTATCATTCATACTATGCCAAGACGATTTCCACAGGAGAGTGTGCAGCTGCCAGTAGGTTTGAGTAAGCTGCTATGTATTTATGGCTAGAAAGAACCATCTTTTCTGGGGATTGATTTGGTCTGGTACGGGGCCCGTGTACCAGAGGTGGCAGAGTAAATACCTGAAGACTAATGTCTCTGTTCTGGTAATCAATACTCGCCTCATGACCGCACTCCTGGCTGCGCTCCCGTTAAAAACAAATTTGTTAATTCTGACAATTTAATTGCTGTGACCATGCATGCTTTGAGTTGTATAAGCAGGTAGTTGAACCTCTCAGTTGGGAAAAGGGTGGGTGTGTTTTGGTGTGTGTGGGGTGGGGGGGGGGGGGGGCAGAGGCGG
>JAOXYM010000004.1:16177886-16190274 GCA_028567055.1 Leptatherina wallacei | reverse complement strand
GGGGGGGGGGGGGGGGGGGGGGGGGGGGGGGGGGGGGGGGGGGGGGGGGGGGGGAGGAGGTCCCTTGGAAAAAAGCGTAACCTGTTGGGATTTATTCACATTTCTGCTCCCTCTGTGATGAGTGATGAGGTTCAAGTTTCTTGGTAGATTTTTTTTTTTTTTTATGTAACACTCCTGCTCCCTTTTTATAAATTGTAATTTTTTCCATATGTTTGTGTGATCTATTTAGGCTGTAATGTATAGAAATTAAATGCTACCCAGTTTGATCGTTGTGAATTTAAATTTATATTTCCTATTCATTTATTTGTTTGTTTGTTTTTGTTTAATTTGTTATTTAGGATCCTTATTAGTATCATTTCAAAGGCCTTCTGCTTATGTTTGCAATTTCTCTATTTTACACTCTCACTGTGAGGATTTGTGTCCAGCTGCTATATGTGTGTACACTAAAACTGAACCACAATATGAGTTGGCATGTTTCTTAGGATTCTTTAGCCCTATACCTCCTCTACAGACACACATGTGCAACATTATTAAAACCGCAGGATTGTCAAATTGAAAATAGAAAAAAAATAAACAGTATCTACTTTGGTAACAGACAGGCTGATAAGTTAGCACACAGCCTGTCACTTACATCCACATTTCTTTTATGTCTGTGATAAGTGACAACTTCTGTCAAAATAGTTTTTCTTAGTTATTGTAATAGACTTGGCTAAACAAAATGCTGACTGCGCATTGTTTTTGTTTCCTCTATTTCAGTGCATATTACACCATGGTTTCCTTTTGTGTGAGGTTTTGTTAAATAAGGTGTATTTTTAGCATCCCAGTATTACTATCTTAATACTGCTGCACATGCATTGAAGTTCAATTGCACCTCTGTTTTTAAGATCATCTAATAAGTCCCTTGTCCACTTGCTTGGTGCGAATACAATGGCATGTGGTACGTATTAGGAGAGCTGGTAGTAATTTCAGTGCTGCTAACTAAAGAATCCTCTGGGGAGGCTTAATTACAGGAAGGCCATTCTAAATATCAGTGAGCTGCATATTTTCCATGACACGAGATTTTTTAGCTGTGCTCCTTCAGCAGTTTCAAAGTGTAGCTACATGGTGTAGTTATGCCGCTAATCTGCCCTCAATCTCAGGTGATGATGAGTAAAAAAGTCTTCCGGATATACGTTCAGCGGTTTACACTGAAACATTGTTACTTCTACTGAATGACTGGATAACTAGAAAAGAACCTAGGCTCAGACTGTGTTGCCAGTTCTGTTTACAAATCAGAAAGACCTGCCAGCCAGTCTTTGTATAGTGGGCTTGTGTCTGTGGATTTTTACCATGCACCGCTGGGAACTGCAGGGCTCCGTAAATGTTTGCAGATTACCGCTTTTTCTTAAGTAATCCATGTAGAACCTCAAGTCGCGTTCAGTTGAAATCAAAATGGTGTGAGACCCTCATCTTGATCTCTGTATAGAATGATGTTTGTTTTAATGTATGTTAAAAGGAACAGATGCATAAAGGGCTGGGTTTGGGATTATTTCCTTTGTCTCTCACATTTTCCCATCTTCAGTTTTCCCAACTGAATATTTAAAGCCTGCCTCTGCAAGTCTGAACAAACAAATGCAAGTAGGCAGAGCTCTACCTGTTGAGTCAAGGTCTAGAAACGTAGCTGATCAATGCTGCAAACAGATTTATTAATAAGGAAACACAGTATTAAAGGTGTCCCCTTTGTGTTAGCAAAATAAGTTTATTACCACCCTTAAATTGACAGAAATACAAAATAAACAAAACTTAATTCTTATAATTAAAAAAAAAAAGATCAGAACCTACCTTGGGTGGCTTTGAATAGAATCTGAATATTTGATTAAATGCCATAAATCAGCAGTCCTGAAAATTAAACTCAATTTTACTTGGATTCTATCTATATCTGTGTGACATTGCTGATGACATAAATACAAATATTCAGCCTTCTGCATCAAAATCTTAACTTGAGTTTTTTTGTTTTTATTGTTGCTGGATATGATTCTGTGTTTCATCAAATTCTGCTGTGTAATAAAGTCAAATGCATTTGATTCATTGACTATGAAATGAATTCAACTCCATGTCTGGCACTTTGTGCAACATTCTACTGTATTCTGCATTAAATGTAAAAAAAGCCTTCTCCACTTTCCAGCATCTGAGGATGATATTCTAAAAGGCAAGCAGTCAATCAAGAGTCAGGCTCTGGGAAATCAAAACTCAGAGAGTGAGACTTCACTTGACGGAGATGACGACACACTGTCGTCTTTAGAGGAGAAGGACCTGGAGAACTTTACAGGTAACCCAACAGCTCATCTTCCTCACTTGCCTCAGTCATCCCTGCCCTTACCCATCCTGTTGTGTTGTTTTCCTGCAGTCCAGACTAAAAAAGAAATGTCATCACTTTGTTTTTAATTTACCTTAATAATCTTTTGTCAATGGGATACATTGTTTCACAAAATAATTTTTTTTTCAATGTCAATACATCAAATTAATTTTCTTCTACGTTAAGTAATTAATACATAAGTGACTGATTATTAGGTTTTAATTAAGTTTTTACTGTAATATTTAGATTTGTTTTTATTATTTTATGACATATATGCCATTTTTATTGATTATTTAAAATCAGAGTTTTTAAGAACAAAGGCACAGGAATGCCTAGCACTTTATGATCATAAGCGCTGCATCCAGATTTCTGTGTGACACTGCTGTTTTACTGACATGGTAAGTGGTGAGGATAAACTCTACAAATGATTTTGTTTTAATTTACTTAGCAGAGTTTATCCCAAGATACTGCTTAAATAAAAATAGACTATTATCTGCTTCAGAAAGCGGTTTTGCCTTGAGTAAAACTTTAAGCTCCCCTCCCTGTTTGAGCCTCTTAGCTTGATAAGACACCTACTACACAGACTGAATTTTATCAAGATCACCATGTTGCCTTCTCTTGTTGCTTCTGA
Organism: Leptatherina wallacei; assembly: GCA_028567055.1. Classification (NCBI taxonomy): domain Eukaryota; kingdom Metazoa; phylum Chordata; class Actinopteri; order Atheriniformes; family Atherinidae; genus Leptatherina; species Leptatherina wallacei. The sequence goes on along the minus strand of JAOXYM010000004.1, from coordinate 16,187,308 downwards.
TACGTCTTATTTCGCCTTAATCAAATATCATACAGTCCGCTAATGGGATTGCAGAGTAATCCGCGTTTTCTGTAGCCTATTGAACTGTAACAGAGGAAGCTGCACTAATGGAGCTCAGACTGCTAATAAAATAATGCAGCATGGACGACATTGGGATTAGGCATTAAGTCCTTTTTAATAGGGTAGCTTAATATATAGGGTATTCGGTGAAAAATACATACATTCAGAGATGTTGCGCTCATATTCTAAAGCAGCTGTCTGCTCCAGGTGTAACTGAATGTCTTTGAGTGAACAGAACAAAAACTGTTATTTCAGCCCACGGATAACATGTCAGTACTCACGGGGTTCATGAAAGGCATAGGAATGAATATATATCTGTTTATTCCATCCGTCTGCACGAGTGTCATGGTGCTCAGGGAAATCAAGCCTGCAGCTCGGCAGCGCACATCTGCAAATACAATGCTTATATGTGCAGAGCCGGCTGGGCAGAGCTTCCACCCACAGCTCCCCTGAGCCGGACTCTCATTGTCATACTGGCATAAATTAAGATTGATGAGAGATGAAAGAGCTTCCCCGAAAAGAGCGCAATCAATGCATTTGACAGGCCGTCAATTCTGACAATTAGGTCTGTGCTTCAAAGTTTTAGGCTGTAGTGTTTTTTAAGGGGCTTACATACACTGCGTCATCTTTTGTTCATATTTGGGCTCATCTTTTACTAATGGCGAATTAATCCAAAAGGAAAACGTCAAGCTTTTTAACATTTAGAAGAGAGGCTTTAACTTAAAAAAAAGAAGAAATGAAAATAGACACAACCCTCTGAATGAGTGTGTGTGTGTGTGTGTGTGTGTGTGTGTGTGTTCATTTGACCGTTTGTGCTCCTTGTTTTCTGAGCGGCTTGTATGTGTCCTCCAGGCCCTGTAAACCTGAGCACCAGCGCTCAGCTCGTGGCTCCGGCTGTGGTGGTGAAAGGCACCCTGTCCATCACCGCCTCCGAGCTCTACTTCGAGGTGGACGAAGAAGAGCCCAGCTTCAAGGACATCGATCCAAAGGTAAGGGGCTCGAGCTCCTTTGATCACGTTTCAGATTGTCAAACGCAGAAGCAAATTTCCTACACCGCTGCCAAATGTTACACACTTAATTTAACGTGAATTTTAAAATAAACAAGTTAAAAAAAATTTATTCATCCTTTGTCTTATATATATATATATATATATATATATATATATATATTAAAGAACGATCTCTGGTCAGGGGTTGTTAAAGATATGCTGCAATGTCTTTTCTCACTTAATTTGGTGAATGTTGTTAACCGTCTTTGTTTACCGCTGGCTTCTTCTTGTTTTTTTTTTATTATTTTCTTTTGCGATATTGTGAATTAAATTATTTTTTTTTTTAAAAATCCCAACCTTATATGTAGCCTAAATTTTGACGTTTTATATATGTAAGACACAACGTTGATTGAACAGAATAACTCGCCAATTAGCCAACGTTTTTTTTAAAAATCTGAATTTTAAATGTATTCTTCTGATTAGAAATAAAGAACAGGATAAGGGTGAATAATGAACAGAATTCTGTTGATCTACAGGTGATGTCGCAGGGGGAGTGCCATAAAACTTATACAATTATTTATGTTGAAGTGGATTTGCCTGTGTACTTCAACAAATTGTTTTAATTTAAAAAAACAAACAATCAATTAGAATAAACTTCGTAGGTGAGGTGTGATGATCTAAAGTGTATGATCGAAAATCAATTCATTAATCAAATTAAGGTGTATTTCCTGTGGGCCTCTGCTTTTCAAGCAGGAGACGTTTGCAGGCCTGCGCACGAGCGCGTTGATTTACATTCATTTGAGAATCCTGTTGAACCTGTGACGCACTACATGTGAAAATATTTTTTTGCCTGAAGTTAGCCAAGCACAATCAATTTTTTTTCATTCTGACTTAAGCATTTCCCCCCTATGCTGGTATTAGTTAAGTTGTCCTGTGTTTTAATTACTGCTCTGTTTCTCTTCAAGGGGCAATAACTAAATATAACCTAACAGATCTCTTCTTCATCTCACTGTCAAAATACGTCAAAACACGAGGCCAAGTTGTAATTTAATTTGCAACATTTTATTAACATTTCTTCTTAAGTCACATCATGAAAAAAATGAACTTGGCACGCTACAATTTATTCTTTCACTTAACGGTTTTGTGCATATATTTAAATTAAAGTTCCTTCACTTTGTGAAAACATTGAAAGAAGACAACCAAAATGTATTACATTTATCGAAAATGTACCTTCACTTTCTCTGTGGCAGTGGCCCAATTGCTCCATTTTTGGAAAAGGTTTTCATGGTTTGATGCTGTATTGTTGCGTTACTGGTGTTTTTCTCTTTTTTCACATTTCTTGGAGACTCAGTTTGGAGAATAGTCTTTTTTTTTTAAGTTGTATCCCAAAATGTCTCTCGGTGATGCCTCGACAAACCAGTTTATAATTTGTCCAAACTTTTTGCATTGGTGAGGATTTCCCTCGCTAGTCTCCAAGTCTGCTTCGCAGCAGCCTCCAGGGCTGAGTGAGGCTTTCCCTGAAACAAGTCCAAGTTTGGCAAGAAGTAGTGGGGACATCTGCGGCACTGCAGACAGGATATGAGTTGCAGCAGGATACCATTCAGTCGGTCTCCGAGGCAAGACTCGTCCCAGTCAGTCTCTCTGGGGTGTTTCTCACACTCGTACAGTAGCAGAGTTTTCATGTGGTAATTGTTGAGCGGCTGTCCCGGGAGCTCCAGGTGACGGTCCCTCAGAGTTTTCAGGATGGACAGACACTTCTTCCTGCAGCCGCCCATGAGTAGCCTGTTCTCGGCCTCGCTGAACTGCAGGACCCAGGCGTCGCTCTCTGCTGAGCTCTGCTTCCCCGTTAAGGAGTAGCACTCTTTGGAGAGGAGGTTAAAACCCTCTGCTTTGACTTCCGCAACCCGGTTAGGACCAGGCCAGGGGATGTGGGGCATGGGCCACTGAGCTGCACTTCTAGGCCATATCCCAGTACACTTGAACGCGGGGGTGATCTGCACCACATACCTCTCCCTGATCCGCAGTTTTACCTCGCTGGTGTCTGCTACCATCTTTACCACGTCACGATAGCTGCATTTGTCCACAGCCTGTGCCACCAGAGTCTGAAACCTTGATCGGATTTTTCTGGCTGAAAGGTAGCCCGAGGCGGTGATGAACTCGACCCACAGAGACATGCTCCTTTTACGGCCATCACTCAGCTTCAGCACCGCGCAGCCGGGCAATGAGCCGTCATCCACAAAGTTGAACACCCCCATCTGGTTGAGGTAAAGCACCACCTCAAACTCATTTGGGGAGATGACCTCCATCCCCTCATAACGTGCATCTATCTCACTGAGGGAGCTGATAAACCGAGGCTCCTGCACTTCCACTTCTTTCAGGACATCCGACACCACTTTGCAAACCTCCCTTATAGTCTTCGCAATGGCCGCTTTGCGCGCTTGGCATCTCTCGTTGTAGTATTTATTTAGCTGGTAAACCAGCTTTGCTTGCGTCGCAATCATGTTTGGGCAAAGGTCCGGACTGTACACCGGAGAGTCGCAGTAAGTTGACGGATCCAATGCTTACCGGTAAAGCCAGAGGCAAATGCTTCCCGTACAGGAAAAATGTGTTATCAAAGTTTTTTTCTTCTTGCTTTATGCAGCGGATGGACGTCAGTGTTAGGAGGAGGAAACGGATAGGGATGCAACGTAATAGCTTGCTAAATATCAGTCCAACTCATGAGCACTTCCAGTGCAGCTAGATTCATATTCAGGTTCTGGGTTACCATCCGTGTCCTGGCTTGTTGACGCCTAAGGTTAAAAACACCGTCTGTGAGCTGCGCTCATCTCTTCTTGAAGATATTCTCTATGCTGCGCCCCCGCTCACTTTTCCTCCACACTCAGCTTTGAGCTGAAATCGTGTAGTTTATGAATGGTTCCTTTAGAAGAGTGAAAGGGGTCGGGCTTCTGCTCCTGCAATCATGTGCTGAGCTGTCAGTGCAGGCAGCCAATCACAGTGGCCAGAGGGAGACTGTGCCGAGACGGAGCTCTAGTCCGCCTCAGCTGCTGGGCGCGCGGTGCTGCCCGGTGCTGTCTGCTGCTCCCAAGTCTATACAGGAAAACACAAACCTTTTGGATTACACGGACAATGTGTACAATCTGTCACCTGAAAGTAAAACTGACATTTCAGGACGGTCTTTGTTTTGTTTTTTTACCCATAATTTCACCCGGTCCGTTTTGAGACTTGAGATTGTTGAATTTCAATCATAAACTTAAGAGCTGCTTTCAGTCTGCTAAGTTTGTCGCTTTTTTCTCCTTCTTCTCCTAATTCCTTTTTTTTTCTTTTTAATTTTTTTTTCTTTTGACATATTTTTCTTTTTTTGTTTAATGTCTTATTTTTACTTCTAGTTAAAATTTGGTCACGTTTCCCTCAATGGCAAGTTTAATTTTTCTCACGGCTCCTGGACGTAAGTTGCGTCGTTTAAAAACAAACCTTGTGTTTACAGATTTCAGTGTTTTCCATTCTTAGAATTGGACACCTAACTGCAGGTGTTGCCATCTGGTCTGTTTATTTAACTTTTCAGTCAAAAATGAAAATAATAAAGCTATTCTCATTCGTTTATTTTCATTTTTCTAACTACATTACCACCATTTCCTTTTTTAAATTCTGAGATACACTTTTTAATTACATCCATATGAATTCGTAGCTTATCTTGTTTGAACTGTAAATATTTAGTGCTGCCGAATATGTTTCTTTGGTCAAATCTGCAGAATGCACCTGCAACTAAACTGTACAGAATCGGCTTAAAACGAATTGATCCGACAATGTTATCCACCTGATTTTTTATTTCTTTTTGTAAAAGTAAACAGAATATTTGACATTTTATTGAACGTTTCGGTGTTGTTTAAACAAATACTGTGTTGAGTGCAAATGACGTTTGACCGTAGCTTTCCCTCTTTCTTTCTCTTTTGCGAACACACACACACACACACGCCCTCACGCAAATACCCACACACACGTTAATTTGCCCGATGGGTTTATCGCCATTAACCTTGTCTATACTGAATAATTTAACCAGGGGTCTTCTCCAGTTTGTAATTGAAGTCCCTCATGTCAGCCAAACTTCATGTTGGAGAACTAAATAAGCCATTACATCCTTCCACAGACAAGGGGCAAATGGTGTGAGACATACTTACACGTGTAAGGATGGTGGAAAAATAAAAACCTGCAGTGAAAGCTTCACGACAGAGTCTTTTTCAGCGTTGCTGCTGCCAGCTACATTCCATTTGCATGCACTGTCTGTTTAGGGAGTTTAGTCCAGTCATTCCCATCATTTGCTACAACTTTCCAGTGTTATTAATTTAAATGTTTTAGACCTAAAATTGTCATTTCATCATGACTCAATAACAAAAGTTGTTCTTTAAGATTGTTAAATAATTAGAAAATGCAAAATCCAATGGGGTTTTCAGTGTGACTCTTGCTCTGTGACAGTGAGGCCTGCTAAAGATGCCTGAGCTATGCATCATGAGAAATGGTCTACATGCTGTTTTTTTTTTCTCTGCCATTTGTTTAAAGGAATTTTCCCGAGGTCCGAAACTTTGATTAAAACAAGAATAAAAAAATATATATATTCTGGAAAAAAAATGCATGACTATATCAAACTTTGATACCTGTTTCCAAAGTATTTTAGATTAGGTAGCATATATGCAAAGAAGTCTGAAAGAAGCCACTTGCATTACAAAAAAAAGTAAGGATGAATGACTCCCCTCTTCATCATTGAAATACTGGACTCTGTCACAAAGACTTTTCCTCCAGTGAAAATGAGGGATTTAGGAGTGAAAAAAAACTCATGATAGCATGTTATGACTTTATTTAGTTTGGTGTGAAAAAGACTGTAGGTCAGTATTAGTTCATCACTGAAAAATGTTCGCGCTTATTGTTTGTTTTTATTTGAGATGGCAAAAGGAATGTGTTTTAGACAAAGGCAGTGAGGGATCAGTCAAACTACTTGGATGATTTCAGGCTGAGCATTGTACACGCTTTCTTTTTTTCTTTTTTTTTGTTAATCTTGACTTCCTGGAAAGTTAAATGAACTTTTGGGTCAGTGAAGAGGTTGAGTGTCAGATCAAGTCATCCTCAACAAGGAAACATTTCTGATATGTTATGACACTTGGTTTTGAACATGCAGTAGGATTTTCTCACTAGTACTAAAAGAACATGCATAGAGACGAGTGAGGCCATTAATACCTGGCTTGACAAACCTTGATTCATTGTAAAATGAGATTTGGCATATCTTCTGTCAGCACATGATGGAGGAAAGCAGCCGTTATCCTAATGTGGCCTTGGAATTTAGAAGAAGATGAAATAAGTGAGAAAAAATGTCGGGCTGTTTGATTTCGGGGCGACTGTTTATTATCAGACTCATGGCCCCAGAGAGATTAATCAGCACTACTTGGAGAGTAAGTGTCCAAATATTATGAAGGACATGCTAACTGTAGCTTAATGACATATATGGCAGCATAAAGTCACGCTTTTAGAAGATGCTAGGTCTCAGTTCTGGTACATGTTGGACCACTTGTTCCTGAACAACTGTTTATATTTTTATAATGTTAAATAGAATGGATACAGTCAATTGGATTTTAGAAAATCCATGCTGGCAGTTGATGTGGAAAAGTCAGTCATATCTCAGGATAGGACCATTACCTTGTGTATACAATATGCACATTTCTGTGTTCGTTAAGTGGCAAACTGCGCACCACAGTTTAATGGTGGAAAACAGAAGCAGGACCAGTACACTTCTGGAACAACATTGGGAGCTGAGCTTTTAGCGTTTTTAAAAAATGTTTTTTTTTTTTATCCCTGTTGGCTCCTTTTTATTTTTTTAGATTTTTCTTTTTTACAAATAGTTCAGTAATCTCATCAGTGTGTGTATAAGAATCTGATGACAAAAACAAACCGATTGCCACTCAGCCATTCAACCATTACTTTGTATATCTCCAGAAAACACTGTTGTCTGTAGTTGCTGAAAAGTTTCTTCCTTGTTTGTACTGATCGGAGAAAGGCTCAGGAACTTGTCAAAGAGTTGTTTGATTTAAGCCTGCATGACTCCACAGTGATCCCCTCATGAGTGTTCTTGGCTGTGCAAATCTGTGGCAGCTCACGAGCAGCCTCGCTCCTTCATTTTTCCCTTTGTGACTGACCTTTGTTTTTCATTGTTCTTATTTTTCATAATTTTATTCTTTTTCTCCATTCCAAAAATATGAACTGTCCTCATTGTAGTTTGCTATATTGATAAAACAAAAAGTATTCTTTTGATCACATTTGGAATCTTTTTAAAAGGATTTTGTTAACAAAAGGCGTGATTTAAATTAAATTACACTTCACTGGCCATTTATTTGGTTTACTTTATATCTTTTTAATCTTAAGTATGAATAGGATAGACTACCGTCTACATTAAACAAAGGAAGACTCCAAAACTAATTGAAAGCCAATGACACAGACACACACACGCACACAATCAGATGTGTATATATATAGACTAACATCTACTGGCATGTGAACCAATAGACTACCTTTTTGATGTTCTTGTTCACACATTTTGTCACTGCCCACCATACCCAGATGAAACCAGCTGCTTAGTTCCACAGAGGACTCAAAGAAAATCATTGCAGGCAGCTAATTGCCTGGCAGACCTCTGCATCTGCTCTGCAGATAGAACAGATGAAGTCACAGAGCAGATGTGTTCTTGCTCGTGTGTGCGAGTCTGTGTTAAGCAGCACCCTCTCTGTGTTTAGACACAAGCCATCAATATTGAATGTGGAGTTACTGTTGCCGAGACCCTCCTGGAGACTTCTAGTATTGCACGCATGAGGAAGTGAAACCTGCCCTTTCCTCCAGCTGATTGGTTGGCAGACGTATCTACATAAACCTCATTGGAGGATGTGTGTAACCCTCCCATAGCCCCAGTACAATTTGACTATTACAATCTCCGTTTTCTGACAGGAAATTGCTGTTAAATTCTGTGCTTTGCGAATGTGGTGTGCTCATACCAGGGAAATGATGAATTGATACTCAAAAATGCCAAAAGGAATATTTAAGTGCATGTTTGTAGTTTTGATGGAGGCAAAAACGCTGCATATCCTAATGAAAATGCGGCTAGTGGCTGAAAAAGATGAGCAATAAAATGAAATCTATTGAAATACATTTGTGCTTTCCTTCTGTATTTTTAACATGTTTTACTGAAAGGCATATGAAGTTTGCCAATTTAGTTTGTTTTTATGCCGATTTAATATGTTGTTGAAAAAAACAGGAATTCTTTTGGAGATATTTAAAATTTATTTTCATATGTTTAAAGTGAAATTTCTTGTTTTTACAAAAGTATATGATCCGAAAAAGATTGTTGCATTATTGAATGAAAAATGCAACAAATTAAGGGTGGAATAATATTGTGTCAAATTACAATAATCTGTCTCTTCATACCCCAAAATCTGTTATTTATACAGAAAGACCCTGTCATGTGGACCTCCTTGTAGTGTTTGCAAAAAGTTTACAGCATAAGAATGACAGAAATGTATCGTAAAAAAAGGGATCATGGATTTATCCTAAAGGTCATAGTAGAAACTTAGAATATGAGATGCTAAAGCCCCACTGAGAAGACATTGGCCCCTCTAACTAGTGGGGCGGTGACACTTACTCAGTTTGTCTAAGTGGCTGAATGGATGGTCATTCAGTCAAAGAAAACCACCCTGGTGTTATGTAGGTACCAGTTCCATATTATTAAGCTCTCCCTAAAGTGTCAAACTGCTACAGCCGCATCCCCCTTCACCCCACAGCTCGCTCCGCCAAACCCTCACGGTCACCAGGGACGACCTTCGACTGGAGCTGCCAATCACAAGAGCCATGGCAGATAGGGGTCTCTGAGAGAGGAGCCTATTGATTTTCCAGTTAGAACATAAGTACTGTGTGCTATAGAACCTACAGACAGCCCAAGCAGGTATGTCATTATCAATGAGCCCACGAAAACAGATCCCCTCACTCATCCATATTGGCCTCCTTTCCTCCTTGGTCCTTCCTTCCGTCTCTCCTTCATTCTGTTCTAGTCTATTGGACCATGCTGATGGAGCACTTCCTGAGGTGGTCGATAAATCGCCCTGCCACACTGCAGCAACAACTAATGTAGTGATGAGTTAGGAGGATGACCTCCTTTCTCTTTCTGTCCCCTTATTTTCCCCCCTCCCTGATTTTCAGATACAGTAATTACAGCAACTGGTGGACAGGAAATGTTTATTGAAGAGAGATGAATAGAATGCCAACATCACTACAATTGCGTCTTTTTAGATGTAGGGTACATTTATTAATAAGTCTTGTGTGTGTGTGTGTGAACATATATATATA
>JAOXYM010000004.1:16150529-16177786 GCA_028567055.1 Leptatherina wallacei | reverse complement strand
TATATATATATATATATATATATATATATATATATATATATATATATATATATTCTTTTTTCTCTTGCCTTTCCAAGGTATAAATCGTAAATCTTGTGCAAAGCAGGCTGAGGAATCTAGATGAGGAGTGGTAACCAGGTAGGACAGGTCAGGGAATGACTGCTACCACATTGGTAATTACATAAAGAACCATTAGAAAGTCTCATCTCACCACCTAATGATGCCTTAATGCCTTCCCTCCAATTGCTCTCCCATCTCTTACACAAACACACACACATGCGCAACCACTCCCATCTTGTCTCAAACGAACGTGCAGTTTGTGACCTGACTTTGGACCTTAACACAACCACAGACCACTGCGACCAAGACCTGGCTCTCACTTAACCAGACCTCTCCAGACAAAGAGCACCCGCCCCCTCTTTGCACCTGAGCCTAGCCCCTCCATCATGCTCCATCTTTGAGCTTGACTGGGCCAGTAAGGGGGCAGGTGCCTCCCCTTCCTTCCATGATTGATCCCCTTTCTCCATCATTTATTCCCTTCGTCTGCCTCTGACACAAGTGTCAAAGGCAACGCACCAGCCTGATGGATAGGCCTGTTTACGGATGCCAGTCTGCCTGGTAGGCCACTGATATTACAATCAGCACCTGTGTACCTGCTGTTCTCACAAGCCTCTGCTATTCAGCTGAGGTCAGGATATGCATGGCTCTGATTGAAAGATCGATGTCCAGCTTCGCATGTTGGAAATTGGAATTGTAAATGTGGTCTTGTTTTGCAAGAGTCTTCTGCTGTATAACAGATAAGACTATATTCATATGTGATACAATGTGAGTAAATATCTGTTGTTGAACTTCCTTTCTCATCTTTCATTTTAATGAAGCCAGTATGGCTCATCTAGGTCATATTATTAAAGAAGGTGATTAATTCCTGAGAGGGCCAAAATAATTTAAACTTCCTGCCATTTTTTCCAAGTTAAAGTGATGATATAGATGTGTTTTGTAAAGACAGAATGTCACTTTGGTGAATTCTTGTGCCTCCAGATCCATTATGGTTAATGACCCATCCTGTCTGGTTTAAATAGCATAGGTGCATTCTGTGGATTACTTACTCATCCAAGACTGATTTCTGTGGTGCATCAACTCAACAGAGCTTCACTCTGCTGGAAAAGGACTGTAAAATGAAATGCAGTATAAATGCAAAGTACTTCTAATATGCTGATCTTTACAGTTAAATAACTTTGATTATAGCCATTTCTCTTGCGAGCCTAGCTTCTTAATGAATACATTTATTCATCTTTCATTTGCACCAAAAAGTTTCTCTCCAATTTTATTTTTATGGCTTATGCAAAATTTACTTCACACCAGAAATCACAAGTGTATTCAGTCTGTCTGGTAAAAGAAAATGCTGAAGCAAAATTAAATGAATAAGTAATATGTATAAACCATTTATTTTCTTTGAAGGTTCTCAAGCTTACTCAATATTTCAAAATGGACAATGGACTAAATTGCCATGCATAATGTGTTACCGATCGCTCACAGTGCCAATTGAACAGTTTCCATCGACTGCAGATGACTTTAATGTATTTTTTGTTTGTTTTTTTAAGATGATTGTTGAGCTTTTGCTTTTCAGAATCTAGTTTACTATAACTATTCTCTCATGCTTTGTTTCCAGAGGCATCGGGTGCATTTTTCCTGTTCAGCAGCAAACTGCAGGGGGAAATTTAGCTAAACATCGTAAACCACATATCTGCTTAATTGTACATGTTCCACAGACTAGCTCATGCTGCTTCTTGGTGTTTGAGTAAGGATGTACAAATGTTACTCAAGGGGACAGTATGATAGCTTATACCATGTCTGCAATAGTAAAATGGCCTCAAACTAGATGGATAATAAGCAGACTTCTACTATAATGTGGTTATTAAATAAACTCCCATCATAACAGCAACTCTTAACGTTTGTCACTGATAAACCTGTAGCTCCGATAGTCACCTTCAAATTCTCAGGGGTCTCCATATTCTCTCTCACTCTCTTTTTTTTTTTTCACAATCCTATTCTCTGCTTTTTCTTTCGCTTTGGACAACCAACCCCAAATTCCCCAAGAGGGGTGTACACTTCACCCCACACCCACTTAAGCTGGTGACAATAGCTGGATTAGAAAAGAATTTACTTCAGCAAAGCCCCACACCAACCCCAGAAAAGACTACCCATCACTAAATTGTTAAAATGGAAGACTGAAGGAAAGCGGGGAGAATGTGATAGAAGCCGGTCAGCGATCTTAACCTGTTGGATATTTGTTATGGTAGCTTATGGGGACTGCAGAGGACCAATAGCTTTGAGTCTTAAACAGCTCCAGAGCTGCGGTGGTGGCTCTGGGCTGTCTCCTTAATTTTCTTAGTATAAGTGAAAAGCATGTACATGCATTTCCACCTTTTCTTGACATTCCAGTGTTTACTGATGTGCTTGACAAATCAAAGAACGTTTTTAAACCCTTTAATTCCCATCTCAACAGCGATACCATAAAGAACCTAGCTACTAGTGCATAATGTGCATGTGCTCTGTCTTTACACAAACCCTACATTATTGTTTTGTTGTTTTTCATTTACTTTAACTGCAAAGTTAAAAAGGAACTAGATTAATTGTACTTTTAATTGTAAGTTAGAATTTTAGTTGTACCAGTTTGATGATACAAATACAGCTTAGAGAACATTGTCACTTATTGGATGTCTCCTACATTTTAGACTTCTTTTCCTTTCACTTATCCATCCTATGTTACCGATCAGATTTGAGCCACCAACAGTCTCTTTGTGACCCCAGTCCATGCTATGATGTGGTGGAAAGGAAATGCTGACCCTCAACATAAACAACAATAAAATTAAACAAAGCATTCAGCCTTCTTTAAACCAAAAGCCATATTTGATCAAGATACCAAATACTTCGACAGTCTTATTAAAGCTAAAACCTATAGTTTCTTTTCAGAATTTTACATTTCTGAAAATCCCTCCTGGTGCCACCCTTAATAGTTTGGCACTTTGGAATCTTATGCATGAGGTGAGGGCTTCTCTAAGGCTTTTGTCTCATAGTTTATGCCCAGAGTTGGATATTTGAGTTAATGCACTGAAGTCTTCACTACCAATTAACCCTAAAGACCAATGCAGCATTTCCCTAAATCCACACAAAACTTTTTTTTTTGTCCCTACTTCCAAAAGGCTAAGCAGTAATAGAAAGGGGGAAAAAAAGGCTAACCTGTTGGCAAACAGTGAAGAGGGCCGAAAAGGGGTCTAATCCTTATTAGGCTAAATTCAGACTAAGTGGCTCCAAAGATCCTTTCAAAGGGGACTTTCTTCAGGGTGTGCAAACTCTTGCTGGGTTACGTTTGGGCTTGAATACTTTGAGCCTTTAGGCTTCATAACCCTACACTTGCAGCTCACTGGGCTTGTTTATTTTGCTTTAATTCTCTCACACTCCAGCATCGCTTCTTAGCTGTGTTTATTTTATTTCATTTTTTTTGCCTTGTAGTTTGTTTTACTTCCTTCAAGGCAAATGGAGCATTATGTGTGACCAGTGATTACATCTTGAATTAGTTACACAATAGTAAAACAATTGGGCCTATCAATCACTGAAGGAAGTAAACTGTCTTAGCTACTTGTGTTGAAACCTGTTGACAAACGGTTTCATATTCAGCCCTATCTTTCAGTATTGTCTTTTCTTTGTAAATTCACTTTTAATTAATATTTTTGGCTGCATGTTGAAATATGAATGCACCTGTTAAAAAAGTTTTTGGCAATTTGAACTGACTTTGGGAGCATTGCTGATGGAAAGTAAAGGTTGATGCTACTTTCATATCTTGTAGTTCAGGGGTGCCCAAGTCCAGTCCTCAAGAGCAACGTTTCCTGCAATGTTTAGATGTATCCCTCCTCAAACTAATATTAAATACTGCCCTGACAGATCTGAAAAAAGGAAAAATTATGCACTTTAAGAAATGGGTATTGTAAAAATTCTCACATCTAGAGTGACTTCTCATTATGCAGAACTTGCTTGACATGTTGAAAAGCTCACACTCCTTTAATGTAGAATTTTGGACTCTATCCCTAATTGCTCTGATCAGAACTTTTATAGACTTTTTCTATACTTGGGCTTTGCTTCTCAATTTCTCTTTTTTATGTGCAGTACCAAAACCCTACTACATTTAAGTAAAATGATTGCTGAAATGTCAACGTTTCAGAACCTCAGTGTTGTAAATGCATACATTTGTTATGATTGATCAGTTTAGATTATACATATGCTTTGACTGTTGGATGATTAAGCAAGCATGGTCAAAGGTAATTCACAGTCTCTTTCTCTGTTTGGCTACAAGGCTCATGTTTTGATGTGTTCACCAGTTCACTGAGATCCACAGCTTTCCTCTGTGGCCAACTGCATGCAGCTCTAATATTTTTAAATGCATGAACTTTTTTTGATAATCCCTTTTTTTTTTTTTTACTGTTTTAAGTTGCCTGACTGTTCAGTAAGAGTTGTATATGTAAATGGCCAACAACAAAATATAATCCCTGTAGATGATCTAGCATAGTTAAGTATTGTTTCTAAGCTGGGGACTTAAAAACAGAGTTTATTTACTTTGGCATATTTTTGTTTGCTTGCCCAGCTGTGTTTTCCTTTTCAATAAAAAGTCATGGAACACATGACCAATCAACACCAGTCTTGTTGCCAGTTAGTGAAAAGATACGCTTGCTTTGACACCAAGAATTAAATGACTGCTGGAGTGTGAAAGCTGAGTCATGTGGTTCCACTGTCTGGATGTCTTACGATTCCAGCGTCTTATGGGGTGAAAGCATGATTTCCTTTTGAATGCCTCGTTTAATTCATGGTGAGCACCGCCCCATAAAAACCTCACCAACCATACACTATATACCTGTATTAGCTTTTGACTGAAACATGTGCTTCTTCTCAAGAAGTCTTTGAAATGAAAATGTTTGTCCTCAGCCTCCAGTTTATCCTCCTCCTTCCTCCATCTTTTTTTTTTCACTATCACTCAATTTCTGAAACAAAATCTGTCTTAATTGGCTCCAGAGGGCTCAGGGAGGTTTTGTGTCAGTGGTGATGAGGGTCCTGATTGGTCCAGAGGCACAAATAGCCAACAGACCCTTGTTAGTGTGTTCAGGCCCTTTGCTTGCTTGTTAGTCCGATGAACTAATTTACTGATGTGGGGTGACAAGGGCTTGTTTACCAGCATGGGATAGAGGAAAATGGGGAATAAGATGCATGTGTGCAGGGGGGGGTATGGGTAAGGAATAGGGAGAACATAGAGGGGGTGTATGAGTTATATTTATAGACGAGTGTCAAAAAGCTGTTAAATGTCAGCTTGTGTTTGTCTGTACCTTCTTCCTCATTTGCTGTTGTAGTAAAACTGTTGTTTGTGTCTCGGTCCACTGACACTGTTTATTGCAGATTGCTTGATTCTGTGGTCAGGCAATTGAGAAATGGTCACAAACAGTGCAACACTGATGGAGCTACAGCATGTGCATTGGTTTCATTTAGTATTTATGGCGCTTGAAAGAAATGAGCAGTTTGAATTTTGGGAATACTTGACTTGGGAATCTGCAAACTCTTTGTTTGCAGTAGTTTTGTATTAGTGAAGACACATGGTTGATATTCTTTTGTGGAAAAATGCAATAAGCAGCTCTATATGCTGATCAGTTTTAGTTTTTTTCTAAATGTATTCTATCAAGTTCAACTAATACTGCTTGTCTCTCGTTTCTGATGTTGATGGATCACCTCTCGTCCTCCCGCTCATTAATTTCATCACCTTATCTCCCACACCACTTCATTTGACCAAAAGGTAATAATAAATCCCTCATCCATTATCCTTTAACTGAGGCACCCATGCGGAAATACTTAATAACAGGCAACAAATTGAACTTCAATCACCTCCCCCCCCCTTTAAAGATGCACAGCGCATCAAAGAGAATCTGCAAATATGCATATGCCATTCATCAAACAGTGTTAATTTAAGTATCTATTTATAAGACAATGCAATTTTTGGTTTTTATTTTATTGTATTTTATGACAAATAAGCATCATTGATAACTGGCAGCGTCTTCTCTCCTCTTCAACCCGAGCTGCTTATCAGTCTGAAAACACACACACCCAGCCTGCCCAGCAGCGAAGACAGTTGAGAGGCTCATCTATCTTGAACTGTGTTCCTGATAGTTTCACCTGTGCTCCCTTTTTTCTTCTTAAATCCAGTTCATTTTCAATTCAACTTGATCTTTATCACAATATTCCTCCTTGTGGCGTTACCTGCGTTTGGTTAAGGTGACTTGGTTTGGAAAACGAAGGCTTATGGAGAAGTTTCACTGGCACAAAGTGTCTGTGTGTGTGTGTGTGTTTGTAGTTACACACCGTAGCCACAGTCACCCGGCCCCTCTTCATATGTCCCTCTTCATTCTGCTCTCTTTTGGGCGTCTGACAAAGACAAACGACAGTGCTTCAGAAATGAGCTGCAGCTCGACGCACAAACAGGTTGAGAGGAGGAGGGAGGGAGAGACCGAGAGAGAGAGCCTCACAATCGAGAGCCGTTCCTTTGTTTTCTGTTTGGCTGTGTCCTCTTGCGTGACGCTCGGAAATTGATCTTGGAATTTGCCAGAGCTGAATCCATGGATATTGTTCCACTTGAAATAAAACATCAATAAAACTGTGCTTCATACTCAACCAGTCAGTCATGTTAAATCCTGATCAATCTGATGTTCCCATTTGAAAAATGTGGTTCTAGTATCATTATAACCTATTTATTTGATAATTTTATGTTTTTTTGTGTGTTTTTTTTTCCCCTTTTTAGACAAATGCATTTGGGGCAAGACTGGCATCCCCCCATTCCTTCTTTGCTACTGTAGCATTGTCATATCTTTAAACCTGGCTGGTCCAGTTCCAACATTAATATAAATCTGAAGAAACTTTAGCAGCCATAACTCCAGCCCGGACAATAACCTCCACACCACTGTAATTTATCCAGACATGGTCAGACCACCTAAAGCATTACAGCCTGGATAGTTTGTCACTATCCATGTCACCCACTCAGCTTTTTCATCTGCAATGGAAAGGGTGCCGTTGATGGGGACAGTGATCTTGGGAGCATAGAGTGCTCTTTACAGCAATCCAGGAGATTCATGGTTTTGGGGACAAATATGATATCTGGCTGTCTCCACTGCTGTCTTATCTGTCCATGAAATCAGGGACAGCGGCTTCATCAGTTCAGCACCAGGCAACTTCTTGACATCCAATGTGAGATCTGAGTGTTCCCCCGAAGATGAAATGAATCAGCCGTTCCCTTTTTAATCGAGTACACGGAAAGAGCTTGTTAAAAAGTAACGCTAATGTGAGAATTTTAGTTTTGATATAATCTCATCATGTCGGTTGTCACAAAGGTGCCATGACCTGTTTGTTGAATTTTTCAAATATTTCAACTGAGAATTTTTTCTTAAATGAGTATATTTAGTAATTTATCAGCCAGGAAATTTTATATTGAAGTTGTAAATGTCAAGTTTTCACTTGAGGCTTACAAAAAATCCACCCACTAAGTTGTCTGAGTTTAAGCTCAACACAAAAGGACATGCATTCAGACTCAGACTTGCACAAAATTCATCATGATTTGACCAAAAATCTTGAAATCATTTCAAAGTATACAGTCTTAAATATTTTCATGATGTTGGAAGAAGTCAGTTCCATTATCTTTTACCTTTCTGTTCATCTCTGTGCTTATTAGCAATTTCAATTTGCTCAGAAAAACGAACAAAAACAAAATCTGACTTCGGGAGCTGTTGATCTTCTCATTTTGTTCTTTATGCCAATATAACTTGTATAAATACAAAAATTACAGTTTTATTTCTTTCTTTTCCATTTTCATTAGAAATCTAATTTAAGTGATACAAACTTGTATTAGAAAACACCTTTTCCTTGATAATGGAAAAATGTTGTTCCTGAATTTGGGGTTGGTCAGACCTTCTGTGACTGGTGCAGTTATATAAAGATGAGAGTAGTGTTTGCAACCCTAGCTAGCTTCTACTAGCCACTAATCCACATTTAATTGAACTCCAGAGACTTTGAAGCGAGTCTGCGATGCAGGCAGATCTTACTCCTCTGAGAGACAGCGAGGGAGATGCTGTTCTCTGTTAAGGGCCTCAGCTGTTTCCCTCTGCTGTCCCTTGCCTTTAATGAGCTCCTTTAACTTAACACTAAACCTTGGTTGCCAGCTCATATTTGAATATTTCTGATTAATAATACTCTTCTAAACCATACCGTGACAGCCTTAAATGTTCCTTTTACCTTCATACCATATCCCTGCATGCCCTCCTGTCAGCAGATGCTATTGACAGTACAAGTAGAGGGTGAAACAAAAGTCTAGTTAACAAAGCAGTGCTAAGTAGGTTAGTAGCAAACCTAAATGCTGGATTAATAGGAGCAAGAATCACAGGGGCAGGGCTAAACATCTGGGTCTTTCAGGCACTCTGACAGGCATCAGAACAAGTCACTCTGACAGCCACCACAATCTCCACTGGGACAGATTAAGCCCAATTCATCTGAGCATTTCTTAAAAAATGTAGAGCTAGGTAACATGATATTATTTGACCTCTGTTTTGGTTACCTTTATGGAAATAACAAATCGTTCTTATGTTAACATGAAATAGCCTCTTCAATTGTCACATCAAACTTAAAACAAAATGGATTATCTTTTAGTGGACTGAACATGTCCGTCACTCCTTCCACCTGAATAGTCTCCATTCTCTTGCTGAAAGAATCTCTTTTTCATTGAGGCTGATCAATATAAGACATAAATCGTGCTGTACAGGCGGTCATGCCATCACTGGGTGAAAAATGAAGTAACCCTGCCTCTCTCATTTTCTTTTTTACCCTTTCTTGTCCTTTTTTTCTTTTTCATTTCTTTTAATCGTTCTATTTTTTTTTCACATTATTCTATTTTAATGCATTTCCTCCTCCTTTGGTATCTCTTTTCCTCTCCCAGATTTTGGCTTACACAGAAGGTCTTCATGGAAAATGGCTCTTCACAGAGATTCGGGCCATCTTTTCCAGACGCTACCTGTTGCAGAATACTGCTCTGGAAGTGTTCATGGCAAACAGAAGTAAGACAGCACCCACAGCTATGTGACATATGTGACATTTCACTTTTTTTTTATTTCAACACTGATGTATCTGCTTCAGTTGCTTTGCTATGAAATTTTCTTTCAATAGCTCTTTGACATTTGTGCTCCTCCGGATAATCTGTGAACTTACAGGACTTCTCTCTTTGCCTTTCTGCAGCAGCTGTCATGTTCAACTTTCCAGACCCAGCCACAGTAAAGAAAGTGGTTCATAGTCTTCCTCGTATTGGGGTGGGCACCAACCTTGGCCTTCCACAGACCAGGTTAGACCTGCACTGTCACTGTTTTTTGGCATTTTTACATTTTTGATACTTGATTCTAGCTAATGTGCAGGCCTCAGTGCATGACATAGGTTTGGTCTCTAATCTGTTGATCCCACCCTTTCATCACCTCTTTATCTTTTATGGTTTCACAAAATTGTTGATGATTTTGTTAATTTATTTCCATCAGTGAGGAGCAAATAGTTGCTCATATGCCTGCAGGATACCCCGTCCCCTGTCTTGCCTCACACCAGCATCATCACTGTTAGACCCTGTGGAAATACCATGAAATGAAAGTGTTAATTTTAGACTCTTTAAAGTTACTATGTGATGAATTCAGTTCATACCGTCCTAAAGGTATTCTGTTTGAGTTTGCTGCAACAGTCTCAAAGACACACTGATGACTGTTAATATTCAGTTAAATGGTCAAAAATGCACATATAATTGAAGAGTATGAATTAAACATTGGATCATATATGTTGAGATGCAAATACTTGTTTCAATATACATTATGTAATTCTTTTATCATTATTCTATCCATAATCTTATTTTATTAATTATTTCACTTTATTTAATACAAAGTTGTCATGTGGCAGGATGGCAGTGAGACCTTTGCTGTCAATGCAAATAAGAAAGGGCGTTCTGTAATAAGTCATTGTAGTGTGGAGTGTGTGTGTGTATAACACACACGTGATTACAGTGAGAGAATGTGTGCATTTGTGTTAGACTCATTAATCAAGCTAGTTTGCAGGCTACCTTGTCTCTTCAGTAGTGAAGAGGAAGCACACACATCAGCCTAGAAAACTATATAGCAATGTACAGTTTTCTTTGATGCTCATGAATATTGTCAGTATAATTTATATCATCCCTGTGCTTTTCAAACCCCTTATTTTTCATGCTTTTTGTCTTTTAATATCCATATTTGTTTGTACTATTCTAAGTTTATGTGATCAGAAAAAGTGAGAAAAATACAGAAACCTACTGAAAAGTCTTTTAATCCAAATATTTGGCTCTCTGGAACACGTCTTCTGGTACATCCTTAATACTTTGAGGGGCTTAATGACTATAATTTCACACCCTGACATTGATTAATTCCATCCTTTTCCTTTGTTTTAATTGGATTGGGGGTCATTTGTTTTTCTCTTACAGCATACATCATGCTTTAGGGCTGTGTATGTGTGTTTTCATACACATGCACACAAATATGTGGTTCAACCCAGATTATTAAGCATTTGTCTTCTTAATTAGCAAGACTGTAAATTAAGTAGATTTTTCATTTAACGGTAATTTGCATTGCAACAGGTTTTTTGTTTCTTTTCCCTACTCTGCTTTTCTTGTAACCTGGTGACATTTTTAAATTGATTCACTCTTGCCTACTAACCACAGCTATAAACAGCTGAGAACCTACAAACATTTGATATCTGGGTTTCTCTTTTTTTTCCCCTTACAGACGCATTTCTCTAGCCACACCCAAGCAGCTTTTCAAGGCATCCAACATGACTCAGCGCTGGCAACGTCGTGAGATATCCAACTTCGAGTACTTGATGTTTCTTAACACCATCTCTGGTGAGGGCACCACCATGCCTGCTTATCAGACTTTGAAAATAAATATTGTATATTTGGCTTTTTTTTTTTTTTTTAACTCTGAAATTTCTCTCCTATATGAAGGTCGCACCTTTAATGACCTCAACCAGTACCCAGTCTTCCCGTGGGTCATCACCAACTATGACTCAGAGGAACTTGATCTCACCCTGCCAAGCAACTTCAGAGATCTGTCCAAAGTAAGATGCTGGAGGCACATCCTCTCTTCCTCTTTACTGGAATAAGAGTGGGGGGGCAGTAAAAACACAATAAATATGGTCTGTGTGTGCGTTTGTGAAAGGTTTTTACACACTAACCCACTGAATGAAGTGGTAAATCTAAACTTTTGAATTGTGCTGGATATACTTTTTACATGTGTGTACTTGAAGTTTGATGATGTGACAAATTTTCTCAAGCTACAATTTTATAAATTGGATTGATTAGTCATTGCTTGCAATTGGTTGAGTCAATCTTTACTTGCAGCAGGTAAGATTTAAACTCATCATGTTCTTTATTCCCGTTATCTGTTTTTGTATCAATTTTCATCCATACACCAAAGTTCATAATTGATTGCTTTCAAGTTTGACCTTCCACAACAGACCAGGAAGTGCACTAGTACTCCCTTGTAGCTCCAGGCATCAAGTCATTGGGTTTCAAACACTGAAACCTGCCCCAAGTTGCTCCCTTGCCCATAAATACACACACTGAGGCTCTTGAAATTGCTTAAAAGATTCTCCCTCGTACTGTAAGTAAACATGCAATTATTTATGTACTCACATTAACTTTCCCGCTTTTACACACACACAGTCAAGAAATATTTTCTCCCCAGCTTACCAGCAACCTTTGCAGGATTCAACAGTTTGGTGGTGGGAGGACAGATGATTAGTTTTGGAGTGAGAATACTGAATACCTGTCAAACCGCTAAAAGCAAATTGTGTGACTGAATAAATCAGCCAGGAAACAGAAAAGCACACCTTCATGGACCAGAAATACATTGGAGAGAATGCATTTTAGTGGTTAGTGTTTTTGCCCCATTCAATTCTGTTTGCAGTTATATTTTATGCTGTGACACAGTAAAATTTGATCCTTTAGTCCTGGCTGGATATGTTAAAACACTACAATCAGGATTTGTATTGACACAAAAACAGAATATATTTGTTGCTGATATTTAAATGAAAAAATATATGCTGCAAGCCTTGCAATGCAGTACTATTAAACAAATACCGCTGACATGGAACAGTAGTTTTGTTGTGCCACACTGCCCTGCCATACAGATTTAGTTGTACACTTTGTCCCTCAGGTTCTCCTGAATCTTGCCTTCACTTTTTATCTGCTCCTCTGTTTCTGTCCTTCCCTGTGTGGCTTTGCCAACAGTTTAAGGCTGCATAATTTTTTTGATTGTCTGCCTCAATGTTGCCCAATAGGCTGAAATGTGGCAGTCTACTTGCCCCGTCATCACACATGTAGCCTTCCTGTGGTTTCTTAGCTCATTTCAGCTTTCTGCTCTTCTCCTTTGCGCTGCCAGGGAGTTTAGACAGCTCACCCTCTATGCTCAGTCAAGCCTTAAAGCCTTGGGGACTTGGAGATGAAGGGAGTTGGGTAAAAGGAGAAGAAACACGGACAATCAGAAAGCAAAAGGAATTGGAGGAGAGACTGTGAAGTAGAAAGAACATCATCGTTTGCTGTCTTTTCTTCTTTAAAAGTAGCATAGCAGCAGAGGAAGGGAGGGAGGAGAGCTGGTCTTTATTACATCTGTTTTATTCATGTTGTTGACATATGTGATATCAGTGTATGGCTACTGGACCATGTCAGACTGCAGTATCTGGAAAAGGGCAAGCAGTGCTGTGCAATCAACCCCCACCATGCAATTCTGCACCTCCTATCATTTATACAGCATGTTTCTTTTCTTTGCCAGATATTGCTTTGTGACCTTCAGTTAGTTATGTTTCTTTGTGTGTGCGTCTGCACCATTCACCACCATCTTGCTTCGTTTTCTGTCTTCAACCCTTTGTTTCCCCTCATTGTTTCAGTTCTGTCTCCTACTGTTTGCCTTTCACTTGTTTTTCACCCTTCACATCTCTTTTATCCCCCTCCTACAGTATGTCACTTTGGTGGTTGTCTCTTGTGGAAACAGGTCATCTGTAAAGCTTCCAGTGACATTGAGAAGCCAAATTGCCACGATCGTGCGTGTGTGTGCGTGCGTGTGCGTGTCACACACTGTCATCATTGCCTGCACCACAGAGGCCACACAGAATTTATATCCCCCGCTACCAGAGCCAGTCTGACCCCAGGGACTTTCTTATCATAAACTCTAACCTCAACCTGACATCAAATGGCGACCCCCAAGATAACGTTGTAGTCACGATAAGCTTTCACAGCCAAGTCATGTTCCTCTCTAGCACCATTCAAAAATCGACAAAGAATAAAATCAATTATTAGTTAAATAAAAGCGTACAAATTTATCTACCAAAACTCAAAATACATGTGCTTATTAGCTTGCTGGTTTATAAAAAGATTGTATTTTGAAATGGAGCATCTCCGGTGGTTTATTCCAGTGCCCTATGAGAAAAGGCATGATGCTGTCTGAAAAGGCAGACGCATTCTTGTCCTTGTTGTTCATTTAGTGAAGCACAACAAACAATTAAACGAACTGCTTATCCATGACAGAGTGTACATTTACATAGCAGCAACATGACTGGAAACTTATTGAGCGTCCAATGTTTCTTTTGTGCTTTAACCTGCTACCCACAGCCAGATCGGCTGATGGTGTATTGATCTCACCATACGCGCTCCATATGTTTATCCCCCAGGCCCTCAGCACCATTTTCAGTGTTTAAATAGGACATTATACATAAACACTCTGTTTAAAAGGCACATGTGATTTATGACTCAGAGTGATGCTGAAATTGTTGATAAGCCATTAAACTTCATCAGAAGTAACACTTGCCTGTATTTAAAGGAAAGTATCACCAGGTTAATGTTTCTGTAATAGGTCTCAGGAAACTGTGATTGTTCTTTAAAAAAGAGATTTTGTTTTGGTATAAACATTTATTCGATCTCCAGCTGAAGAAATCTTTGCAAGACTGTAATTAACTGGCATGCATTAGACAAATTCCTGTATGAGACTGGATTTGTGGTAATGTAGGTGTTGAACTGGAACAATTTTAAACAAAAATCTGATCACAGTGTACTGTACATAGAATAGTACTATTGAATTAAGGTATATACTGAGGTCTTCTGTGGCTTTGCTTATTTCACCTTTAGTTTTCATTAAGTGTAACTATTCTCTACGATTCTCCTTACAGCAGGATCTCCACTTCCTCTCCTATTAAAGATCTGATTAAAAAATAATCCAGCATTAATTTTTTAATGTTTACCTCTTCAGAACACAATCACAATTTTGTTCTGTAGTCTAATTAAAGCTACATGATTGGTTCATTTGTCTGCATGCTCATCAGAGTTCTATTGTGTGCCAGGACATATTAGGCCAATCTGTGGTGGAGCGGCAGCAGGCGTTCCGTCAGCACACAGCTCTGATGTATGGCGCCGTCACTGCTGCTCAGTTGTAGCTACTGTAGGCTGAGAGTGCTAGCCCCACAGTAATTTACAGCACTAAACAACATCGGCATCGAACAAAACCAACCCGCACACAATTCTCCCTCTCTCTCTGTCAATGTGGCACTTTCAGTCTTTTTTTATTTTATATGCCTCCTCTCCCTTTTCTTTTTTTAATGAGCCGACTGTTATTAGAGCTATAAATCAGACCAATGGGTGTGATGTATTATTCACTGTGTGTACTCACCCACCCTAGTGGCCCTGAGGAAGCCCACTGTGTATCACTGTCAACTGCACAGAGTGGCGGTATAATGCATTTTACTTGGTAAATGTGCACACACTGCAGAACATTTTATATTTATTTTTACATAACCAAAAATGTACACACTTAAAATGAAGCTACAGAATGTCTCGCTCACACTACACAAATACATGTACACAAACATGCCCTATTACACCAATACAAAACCTTAACAGGAACACAGATCAATATCAAAAACATGCTCTGGATGAGCCTTGCTGTGACGGGCATCCTATGATATGAAAAAGAACCAATTGATCCACACCCTGCAAGGCCCTCATCCTCAAAAGGCCATCATTCCATTACCATTGATCTCCTCTGTGCGTGCCTGTGTGTGCGTGCTTGGAAGCAATAATGGTTGGCAGGGGGGTTGAAGGAATGAGGCACATCCAGCTGAAGAGTAATAAAAATTGAACCAGCCTGAAAGTGATTTCTATAAATGAGTATCTAAATAATAGTGGAGCGACACTGGGTTATTGGCTTTTGAAGAACAATGGAAAATTAATGAAACTTAACCATTTTTCTAGACTACAAATTGGGCTGGTGACCAGTGTATTATATACAGCTTAATAAAAGCAAAAATTAAAGGCACCCACAGCTTTTCTATTGATATTCCTTGTAGACACTCTTTCATTGGAGGACATTAGTTTTCTCTGACATAACAGCTGCAGGGGCTCCGATTCACAGCCTCTAAAAAGCACTCTGAGGTAACGGATTGATCTCTGTCAAAAGTGAAACATCATCTAATATTCATTTGAAATTGCACAAAGGTTGCCAGCTTCATTTCTAATGCAACTGTTTTTTCTGCAAGGAGTGATCCTTTTAAATGTATTTGTAGTAAAATCTAGTACAGCCTTCCTATTCTCTTTGCTCTCATAGTCAAGTTACTCTTTATCTTTTCTTTCATGTAAAACCTGCTGTCAGAGCAGGTCATTGGTTATTATCCAGTTATTTGCATGATGGAAAATATGTTTCTTTTTCATATTTTATAGCCCATCGGTGCACTGAACCCCAAGAGGGCGGCATTCTTCTCAGACCGATACGAGTCCTGGGAGGATGATCAGGTGCCCAAGTTCCACTACGGCACACACTACTCCACATCCAGCTTTACCTTGATGTGGCTACTTCGTATTGTAAGTGCAGAATATTTTAAAAAGTTTAGAAAGAATGGCTATTCTAAAAGCACGATGCATTCTTATAGTTACTCATAAGCTCATATGCATTCAAATAATTATATATGCACATGCATAGTTGTAGGTTTCCTCTTTATTTTAAAGATGCCACAGTTTGATTTATGTTTATTATTTTCTTTGGAGTTCTGTATTATCATGAATCTGTCCTGAATCAGGGATTGTACTGTAAGAAACCAATTTACTTGTATGAAATGAAGAGTGTATAATGCACTTAATGATCTCATCTGTTGTCAAATCTGAACCATTTTGTATGATTCTACTTGAAAGTGATTCAACAGCTAAAATAGTGCAGTTAAATTTCTGGCCCTTATCTCAAGCATGCTCTCCATATTCTTTTTTTCTTAAAAAAAAAAACATGCACAGAGATGAGCTTTGATTTGTTTTTGAAAAGCTTCTGCCGTGCACATTCTGCACTAAAGTGCTCTCTTTTGGTACCTTTGTTAAATGTATGCCATCAATCTTTCCATACTGCACTCAGGGGAGAAGGAGGTTACTAAGTTTCTCCAACATGCAGTTTTCATCTGTTATTGTCCCAGTAGCTCACTATCTCAGCAGCTCCCTGTAGGGTTACCCCATTGATCCTTGCACATCATTAGCCAGCTTATTCTAAAGCCACTTTACCAGGAACAATCACTTGTAAGTCTCACTTAAAGATCAAATGTAACAATTTAGATTTAATTGTAAATTTTGTGCTCATGTATATGTTGTGAAATTCTACATTGTATGTAACTCTATTTTGAAGTTTTAACTACACAATGAGAGGCGACGTGATCATTGTCATACACTTATAAATAAATGAGGATTACATCATTCTGGATTGAACAAACTCAGCAATCTAATGTATCCATTTTTAGCTGGGTTGCAGCATCTTATGTTGTCATTTAGGTGTCTAGAGAGACACTTATTGATCTTTCTTAACAAGATTATACATGGTTACAAAAATGCATTACAAACTGATTTTAGCTGCTCTCTGGGAATATAGTTTTACTTGTCTTTTTTTGGTTGGCTTTTCAGTTGGTTTCTTTTTTAGCTTGCACAAAAAGACCTGATTTTGGATCTGATCTGTTGACAAAGTGCCTTTTTTTCTTTTTTCTTTTTACATGCACAACACACTTAAAATTAGGTTATGCTCGTTGTAGTAATGGTCTACTCAGTTCAGATTCATAGCCCTTTTTTAAATTTCTATAGGAACCCTTCACCACATTCTTCCTCAACTTCCAAGGGGGGAAGTTTGACCATGCCGACCGCACCTTCTCTTCTGTATCCAGAGCCTGGAGGAACTGCCAGAGAGACACATCTGATGTTAAGGTATTGTCTACATGTAACCATGCACGCACATGATTTGAAAATATTCCTCAAAAAGTACCTGGAAGAGATAAACTACTAAGGACAGCATGTAAATAAATCTCCATCCAGTATCTTTACATTGAAGAAAAGGTTTCCAAAGAGAAATTTTAGTCACTACCAATCATTGTCCCTATGCAATGAAAGCTTCCTGGTCTTCTGATCAAAGCGTTAGACTAATCCTCATCTGTCTCAGCCGTCTGTCTCAGATTCAGCCAGCTATAACATGGACTTGAATCCCTGCCACTGGGCCCCCAAACAGTGCTGATCTTTTGGATCTGCCCCTCAACAGCACAGGTCATTCTCATACTGAGCGCCTTCGAACCCCCAGTGCACACTTTAACTGCTCTCCTAAAACATTTACAACTACAGTCAGACATTCGCTGTCAAAGTTGGGTTTTGCTTGCTCTCCTGGCACTGGGTCACTGGATGGGGGAACAGCAGTGGTGTCGGGGGCTTTGACGCTTGATTGCGTTTACCCCCCTCCCCCCCTCACGTTCCTCCGATAAAACATATGGATTGTGTTACTGTGTAGCTGGCCAATGCTTGATTGCGAAAGCCCAACAACAGCCCTCGTTTGCTCTCTCAGTCTAGACCTGTCAATGTGGATCAAACTGTGAGAGCTCAACTTCAGATCAAAACAAAGGGAAAATCTGGACCACATCAGTTTATTTCCTTGTTCAGTTTGAATTTTTTGCATTTTTGAATGAAAGTCCGTTGACTTTATCTACTTGGATGCACACATTCATGCTCTAAGCAACAGAGGAATTAGGGATGAGATGTATCAATTTGGTATGCTAAGTACACCATTTAGCTTTAGCGTTGGGGCCATTGATAGCAAACCTCTGTCCCTGCCAGAGGGCAAAGAGCCTCTGTGTTTTCATACGCCATTGGTAAAGAAGGGGTGATAATGGGTTACAACACCCAGATTCAATGTGTCTCTAGCCTGGGTGACGCTAGAATGACCTCTCATCCCCAATCCCCTGACCTCTAGCCTCGGCCCAAAGGCATCAGAGAGGTTAGAGGTAGCAACAGTGGAAGTGTAGCAGGAGAGCCCAGGGGCCAGAGCCCCTTCCAGTGACCCATGACAGGACAGGATTGGGGATCAGAGGGGCTGGCCTTTGACCAGGCTGGAGCATAGGGGCCACTGCACATAATGGCCCATGCTAGGCAGGCTGGAGTGTTGGATAGTGAAGCCTACAAGTTTTTTTTTTCCATGTGTGTGTATGCGCGTGCAAGCCTTAAGCTTACCTCCTGCTCAAATTTACAGCAGGCTGCAGCCAGTGAACCCGGGTGAGCAGGAGGCCTCGTTAAGAGGTTGACCTTTAGTTTCAGGTCAAGTTTTGTGGAGTAAAGAAATTTCAGAAGTGAGGAAGTGCTGTGTTGTTTTAAACCTGTGTGTTTGCTTGCTCATTTGATTGGACATTTTCACCCCATTAATGAGAGGAGGAAATGTTGTGCAGCTCATTTGATTCAAGTCCTCTTGTAGAGTACATTTGTTCCTGTATTTAGAGAGCACATTGCATATGTCCTGTTTCCTTAAGTTCTCTTGTTAAGTACTTGAGCTCCTTTGCAGCCCATCAGGGTATATGGGCTGTGTGTTGGTGGTAGTCTGCTGATAGACTGTGAACATCTTGGTGTCTTTCATGAAAGTCAGCACTTGTAGTCACACAAATTTGATATGAATGCCTCAAAACAAATATGGCCATTTGATCTTTTGGTCTTTGTCATGATATGTAAGTGTTCTATAATTATGCCACACAGGTCACCTGAGTATTAGAGTTTCAGTGCTTTTGTTTATATATTATTTCCTGGGATTTATTCTCAGTATACAAGTAAAGCAATCCGTTGTGTCGTTAAGTGAATGAGAAGAGCAATGTTAAGTGTTATGTCAACAATACAGCGTGTGCTCTACTTTCCTTCTATTACATGCATGCAGCCAAGAACTAAAGCACCCTTGCGTACTGATTGTCTTGTATGTTGAGAGACATTTTTTTTTTAAAACACAGAAACACTACAGTGAGAGCCCAGAGGGCAGTGCTGATTTATCTGCATGTTTTGGAATCGCAAACTCAATCCTAATGTTTCTACTCACTGTAACAAGTTCTGCTTTGTTAAGAATGACAAATGGCTAAACGTATAATGTTACATTTCCTGTCATAAGTGCCTTTCTCTTCACCATCCTGTAGTGTGGAAATATTTTGTGCTATTTGTGACAGCCAAATGAAATCGTCATATTTATAAAATTTGGGCTGACTTATTTTTCTCCCATTGTTTAAAAAAAGGGAACTCTGAAGTAATCTACTTTTCCTGCTGCTTTGTAACAAATAATATAAACATGTCCAAATAATGAAAAACTACAGCTAATCGTGGATGTGGAAGTTTTAACTTGTTATGAAGTGACAGATGGCATTAAGCAGCCAAATATGTAATGCTGTTTGACCAAAATAACACATGAAAATGCATTTTGTTCAGACTTAAAAAAATTTGTTCATCAAATCCGATATATTTGGCAGTTTGTCTCACTGTTATTTGCGAGTAATCATATCAGATTTGTGTCATTGATTGGTCTATGTTGCTGTGGTAACGTGAGCTTCAATGATTATGTACATATGCCGGTGACACAGCTTGATAAATTGTTTTGTCACAGTAGTTTTCTTCGAGTTATGCCTGTTGAGAAATCTTCCCCCAAAGTACTATTAGAAAGTTTCTTCTTTGCTTGCAGATTAGGGTGTTATATTTTGTGTTATCGTCTATACTAAAAAACACTAATGCATGAATTTTGTTCAGTATTTTGGTGGCCCTCTGTATTCAATTGTTGTGGCACGTAAAAGACACATAAAATCTGATTCGAGCAGCCAGTTTATCTGGCCTGAGGCTGGCCCAGATGAAGTTGCATTTCAAACCACATAGAAAAGTTTATTTCTATCTAACTTGTAAATTGTAGCCGCTTTTGTCCAGACTTTGAATCACTCTGGAAATGTCCAAAAGCAGGTTTGGTTGAAAGTGTGAACAGGGAAAAAACTAATTCAGGAACTTTACAAATTTCTCAGAGTCTCAAAGATTAAGTAAACTTCATTCAGCATTACCATTTTAGCCTAAATTTATCTTGGATGATATGCGATTAAATATGCAGTAATTAAACACTGTGTGTCTATGTGTTTTATCCACTCAGGAGCTAATTCCAGAGTTCTACTATCTGCCTGAGATGTTTGTCAACGCCAACAGTTACAACCTGGGAGTGATGGAAGATGGCACTGTGGTCTCTGATGTGGATCTTCCACCTTGGGCCAAAAACCCAGAGGAGTTTGTGCGCATCAATCGGCTGGTAAGACACAAGAAGTACACAGAACCATGAAGCACACATAATGGTGTAGGCAGGAGCAGTTGCTCTATCCTGGATCAAAACACTTCAAATCCCACTATAACGGTTATGAGCACCCTAAAAGGTTGCCCCGTATTCCTTAGAGTTATAGATTTGAAAGTTTTTGCCATGAAGAAACCTTTTCTGGTCTAAGAATGGCTTGGGTATGACACAACACCTGTTTCCCCTTTCATTGGCTGGTGATTTGTAGATATTACAACCTGGTTCCACCTGTGCAGCTAGCAGCTGGTCAATGGGCATTAACTACCAGAGCTCACCTTCGCCGAGTGTTCCGGCAATTAGTGGCAAGTTACCACTTGCTCGGCCAAGATGCCCTCCCCTACAACTCATACCTAGCAAGTAGTCTGGATTGGTTACTCCAGTCTTCCACACATAGAGAAACCAGGCCTTCCGATCTTAGCTTTCTAAGAATGTAGGGGATGTTCTGCAGATTCAATCCATAATGGCTTTGGTAATTGGATCAAACCCTAAATATGAATGTTGAGTATTGATTTATTATGTTGCTTTTTTATAGTCATAATACATGTGAATTTAAAAGAAAAATAACTAGTTAATTTATGTATGCACACCTGTGGCTTTTTCGTATGCCAGCTAACTCAGACTGACTGAAGTACTTTTTTTTTCTATGTTTAGTTGGGAATGCTAATTCAAAGGGACAGTGATATTTCCTTACCCTCTCAGTTCTTACTGTTACCTGAGCCTCCTATTCCTTCGCCATAACCTGACTCTCAGATTGCTTTGTTGGCAAAGTGCTCCAACATTGACTCATCTAGTATCCCTATCCACCTCACCATCTCTCTGTGCTCTGTTCACACACATCTGGAGCATGTTGCAGTGTGGGATTGCAACCATGTCTCACTGCAGAGAAATTATGCAATATCTTCTTTCTGATCTCCCCTTCCTGTCTGCTCAAGCCAAAGCAGAAATATTCAGAGTGGATATTTATGTCGGATGTTGTCAGATTTGTTGTCATACTTTCCTTATAGAAATAGTCTCCTCTGCCACACGCAAACTTACAAGCTAGGCTGGAAAACTAAGGTAACTCTATGGATCAAATTGCCTTGTTCTGCTCTTGAAGGTCAGAAAGCCAGAGGTAAGAGTTACAGTTTTCCGCAGCCAGAATTGAATTGCTTATCATTTGTTCTTTTAATCCTTTCTCAACAAATTTGTTGATTTTGTGTATTTTTAATGACACTCAAAGAATGAGTTGAGCTTGTCCATGAAGGCTAAAGGTTTAATGGATTTAAAATGTCAATCAATATTCAAAAGAAATGTGTTTTCAGTTCTGAATGTCCACATTTCCTTTTTTTTTTTAAATTGCACTTTTGGTCTAACAGCATTTGTAGCTTTGTCTGATGTGTGCCCAATGCAGTAATGGGTGCTGATGAGGCTGGGTGTGCTCTGTGACCTGTGCAGTCTTGTGGTGGGGTCTGTTAACCAGCCTGCTGATATGACCATGCCTCTATCATTAATCACACACTTTCCTTCTCTCTCGCTGCCTGTCAGCATGGTCTCCAGGCTAATGTGGCGGTATCAGGGGGCGCTTGTGGTGGGAGCGTGCTATTTTGGGAACCAAAACTTAGATTATTTGTGGAAAAGAGAAGTAGATATTTGGTTATCAGAAGATGCTTTTTTTTTTTTTAGAAACTGTCGCGCAGGAACAGATTTTCAATTTAGTTAAATGAAATAAATTCCTTTCGTGGAATTCCCATTTAAGATTTTTCTTCAATAAATCTTTGTATTTTTGGACGATTGACTTCTTCAAACAAATTAGCTGTTTTTAAATATAGATTCATAGGTTGTTTTTTTTACTACAGGTTGCAAAACAGTTATTTTATTTTCTATTGTCTGTTGTCTTATATGCTTAAATCTTCATAGTTCTATTGTCTCATTTACTAGTCAGCATAATTTTCATGTTGAATACAGCAGTTTTTTTTATTTTTATTTTTTCCCCCCACTCCATTACATTTCTACACACTGTGGGCTTATTCTTCTCTTCAGTCATAATTCTCTTTGCATACAAAACATGATCATGGTTAGACATAGAAAAACCCAAATATATTTTGGTTATCATAACACAATTAGAATGCCATGAATTAGAAGCGAAAAAAAAAGTTTGATATTTGTTTCATTATTTTGCAAAACTTGAAAAACAACAAGAAAGAGGAAAAAATATCCAGTTGGTGTATAACATTTTTCCAAGTGCACACCATACACTGTGTAAATGAAGCCCCCCGCTATCCACTATCAGATCTGAACCCGAGTGCCTGAAAGTGCCATTAGTTTCCCCTCATAAAATACTAAGTCAGTCATTTTTCCACAAGTCTTTGTATTCCTGTTATCTAGTTTCACTTCCACTGAACAGTTTGCTGGTGGGTGTTCTGAAAATAATAAAATAATTTAATATTAAATAAAAAACAATTTATATAACAATAAGTATTAAAAAAACAAACAAAAAAAACACCCACTTTTGTCCTATTTGATTTCAAGGATGACTGTCCAGCTTAATACCTTGCTCATGTGTAGCCAATTCTGGCTCCAAAAACACCAAAAAAGCAATGGCTGCTTCTGAACTGTAGTCAACCCACCAATGGATGACCTCACAGAGGATTCATCCATTCAGTTATAAAGATAGAGACTCCACATTCTTTAGATATTTAACTATTTACATTTTTTTTTACAATCTTTGCATATTTTGGTAGAATAAAAGTACCTGTTCATAACCGGTTCAAGTATTCTTGCTTCGTCTTCTTTTGCTCGCTCAATTTCCTTTGCTCCTTCCCTTTCTGCCGAATTTACTGCAGAGGCAATTTGGCCTGATCCAAGCAGTCTGCTCTTGTGGTTGATTCTTGCTACTTGCTGCGCTCAGGCTGATAAAATTTCAGTCTCCAGCTTCCTTCTCTGTTTTGTGCAAATTGAGATATTGATCCAACGTGCAGCCAAGCCCATCCAGCAGGTGTAGGTGCTCGGAAACATAACAAGCGCAAGTCTCAGCTTCACTATCACACAAACACATTTAGGTTTCAGTGGGCCTTACCTATATATTTCACAAACCCCTTCAAGCTTTATAGGTCATAGTATTAGTCAGACTTTTCTTCAGACTCACAATTGGAGGTCACACTTTACAGTATTTTCTATTAGAATTTGTCCTGTAGAAACTTTGATCGGTTAACATACAGTAAAATTATTTGACCATCTTCAGAGACCCTGTTGTATTATAGTACAGATGATACACAGACCAGGCCTGAGACGGGGTGCAGGGAGTGTTGTGTGGGTGGACAGGTCTCTGGTCATGACAGATAGCTGACATTAGAGGGTGTCAGCTGGCAACTGTGGCGCTGTTGTGAGAGAGATGAGCATAGTGGAGAGGAGAGGGGAAGAGTGAAGGAGTTAATGGACTGTTTGGCTCTCTTCGTAATTCTGTTGCTAATGGCCTCACAACACAAGGATAGACAGCAGGAGAGAACACGCAAACACACGCTAATGCACGCATGCTTACAAACACACACATGCCTGCTGTCTGCACTCTGGTTATGAGCCTTAGATGATTAACAGCTAATTAGAGCTCAATCTGGGGAGGCCATTAAAAACCTCTCTCAGTAAAGGATTTCACTGCTGTGGAAACAGCAGCTTGTTTTTGATGTTGAGGGAGACTTGTGTGGTTGGTAAAGAAAATCTAGAAGATATAAACATCACATCAAATTGTAGCCTGGTTTATACTACTCTGCTGGTGGAAATGCCACAGTTCATCACTGATGTTTAGCAAGAAATACGCTATGTGGCAACAGATTAGCTCCAAATGTTTGTCCGCACAGGTTACACAACACTAAGGCTTCACTTCACAACCACAAGTTTGATATTCCGAGGAATCGTTGAATTTTAAACAGACTTGCTGGAGACAAAGCACCTCAGTGCTTCAAGATAAGCATGCACCAGTACCACATTAAAGTGCCTACAGTATACTTAAAGGCTTGCTTGTAAAGGTATACTCCCCTTTTCCTGGTCCATCACACACCCACACACACATCCATGAAGAGACACTGGGGTCTTGAGGCAGCATGCCACAGAAATCAGGGGCTGCTTGTTGTCTTTACAAAAAGGTTGTTGAAGAGGTTAAGAACTTGATCCCTCCTCTGCCAGATAACTACATTTTTCAGAGCACTGTCAACCCTTATGACATTCTGCTATATATAACAACATCTGATTTCTCGGGTCTGCTAACTAATAGAAATGCAGCAGGTGATCATGTGGATGTAAATTTGTGTTATTTCTCCTGCACATCGTTGTTTGCTTGTGCCGTCATGTTTGTGGGGTTCAGTGGAGCTGCTTGTATACAGCAGTCTAAACCACATTCTTGGGTAAAGTTTCATATATTAAACTTATCCAAACAATGTAGTCATTTACTCAATAGAGGACCATGCCCAATTTCTAAAATTATAGTGTGCATTCTTAACATATAATACAGGCAACATTTAGTGTCCATTGTTGCAGGTTAAATCTTTGTAATCCAATTTTTTTTAACAATTTTTTAACATCTGTTATGAAGTGGCTAATGTCATTGTAAAAATAAACTGGTTTGTCCTATCAAGTTTTCAAACTTGTAATTTTACCCACCTTGAAAGGTTGGATGCGGTTATTATCACACTTAATTTAACTCTATGGTGCTCTTTTACTGGTCCCCATTTCAAACGTTTGGTCCCTCTCAGTCATCTGTGCTCTTGTAGTGCTGTTGACAGACCTGTCAGCTACACACATGGGAGAGACAGGCACACAAGCCTTTTTCCCACCATAAAGCATTTGTCCAGTCAAAGTAGTAACAGTGACATCAGATAAACTCCCGTCACAGAAGAACAGAGAGACTTTATTCCCGTTCAATGATGAAGCCAGTTGAGTGATGGGTCAGAAGCTGGTTCTGAGCAGCATGACCACAGGTCTACACCACATGGGGCCAACCCTTACTGTAAACACATCACTTTGTATGGCTGATAGACACAAGAGTAACTTGTGTGATCCTTCTGACTGTAACATATATGCTCCCCAGTAATTATCCTTGTGCTGGATTGGATGCAAACACAAGCATGACTAATATTTTTGGACTTTCTTGTACCTGTAATTCATGTGCTTTTATATATCATAAGCAATAACGATCAAAGCCTCTGCTAGAGGAGCAGTTTGTGACTGGGCATGGGCATCACTGCTCCAGGTTTTCATTCTGACCTTTCACTCCGACTGCAGCTGCACCTGCTTGTCACACCGTGAGCTTGTGATCTAAATGGATAATACTTTTTAGAAGATGAGAGTAAGTAGTAGACACTAACTCCAGTTAGTTAAGACCAAAAACGTAGTTGTTATTGACAAAGGAGGTGCTCCCTGTTTTACAAATAAAACACTCGCTTGAGTTCTGTCATTGTCTGATTAACTCTATGAGAGAGACCAGTTTGTTCTCTAGCTGTTATCAATGAAAAAGAAAAGAAACACTCAATAACTTCTGTCACCTGAGACGGGACAGGGACAGAGAGGACAGAGTCCTCTGCTGAGGAGGTGAGTCTGAAGGATTTAACAGAAAGCATACCTTAAAAAATTTGGAGTTCTTTTATTCATGTAACCCAAACAGCTAAAATGATGTTAAGCTGCCCATTAAAGAGGGCATGGAGATCCAAAGACGGAGAAAGTGAAGGAGATGTTTGGAGAAACAAACCAAACAGATCCAGAGATAGAAGAAGCAACTCCTTCCACTAGTGGGTGTGATTTTAGGTCACAAAGCCACAGGACCAGACAGATGCTGAAAAGCTGCCCACGAGATGGTTTTGGTTCACAGAAAACAGATCATTTTATTATTTTCTGTGGTGATAATGAAGGTGAAGACAGCCTCGATAAGTTTGGAATTTATAGAGAGTAAATAAAGAGTTTGATCCTTTTCTATACTTCCATCTGGTCAGATTTCACGATGAGCTTCAAAATAACTCTTGGGTTATTCTATTTTATTCTAAATGAAAGTAAAACTGTAAAGTAAAACCACGTCCTGGTTGAATCCATCTGCAGAGCAGTGATGTTGCTCGGTGGTTAGTTGCATCACAGCAAGAGGGTTTCTGGTTCAGTCTTGGTTTGAAACTTTTTAAGTGGACTTTGTGTTCTCCCAGTGCACACATGACTTTGTCCCACACTGTCCAAAAAAATTGCATGTTAACTGGTAATTCTATATTGTCTGTAAAAGTGAATGTGAGTGACCCCAAATACGATAAAGTGGGTATAAAAAATGACTGTGAAACGGTTTGCTGCGATGCCAACCCATTAGAAATAAATACCTCAAAGTAGCAGTGTCTCCATAAATTGGCTTTCATTATGCGGCTGGATTGTTTAATTCAATTCAATTCAATTCATCTTTATTTGTATAGCGCCAATTCACAACAACGTCATCTCAGGGCGCTTCACAGACAATCAGTTTGAGCCAATCTGATTGTCATTTATTGATTCATACAAGCCAATTCA
>JAOXYM010000004.1:16099812-16138428 GCA_028567055.1 Leptatherina wallacei | reverse complement strand
CCCCCCCCCCCCCCCCCCCCCCCCCCCCCCCCCCCCCCCCCAAAAAAAAAAAACTATGCATACAGATTCATTCAAGTGTTCACAGTCATGTGTACGTGTGCTGGGCTTGCATGCCCATCTGTGTTGGCTTTTGGTGCATAAAGTGAAACGCACAATGACTTGCCTCCTCATCATTATACAGGGCTTCCCCTCTTTCACTTATGATTATGGAAAATCCCACAGCTTCTCACCAGCGACAAAACACAGAACCCTGCTTGAATTGTACTGCGTTTGCGTAATTCAGCAGAAGACAGGAAATAAGCCCATGTGAGTGAACCTGCTGTGAAACTTTGCCAAAGTCACTCACCAAACATAAAGCCTGGTAGTTTGTTTTCTTTGGATGATGGGACTTCTACTGTATTTATTTTATTTTTTAAGACTGACATTTAAAGGCACAGATGCAAACTATCCTGCTGCATTGCTGGTCAGAAATACAAGCCCACTGTATTTATTGTTTTAATTCTATTCACAGACTCTGTGGTGTTGGGTCGATTTGCATGAAAGCAGAATGTTTTACATGGACATCCATCTTGTCAATAAGCTGAGTAAATCAAAGGAAAGGCTGGGACATCTGAGCTAAGGGCGTCTTTGCCATTTAGATGTATAGAATTCAGAATACCCTCATCAGACATGGGCCAGCGCTTCCAAAAGAGATTGGCCTTGTGGATGGCCCCTCATATAATCACCTGAGCATTGCATCGGCGTATAGGGGTAGAACACGCTGACCTAGACTCTTCCACCGTTCCACAGCCTCGTAAATGTCACATCTGAACTTAATGAAGATAAGTCGAGTGCCTTTGAGGCGTCTCTTCCACACATTAGCTTAAGCAAAAATGCTGTAGCCTGTAGTCAGAGGAGGGTGGCACTTTGACCTTGAATGATGCACTCAGACAAACTGTGCATGAGATGGAAAATGATCAGATTCTCCATCATCATCTGCAATGAAATCCTCCACTGAAGTGTCCTGGTCTCTAATGTCATTTGCCATCTTTCTTTACAAAGCTCAATGCAGGATACACAGACTTTAGGCTGACCACACAGCTATACTCACTCAGTACTAGTTGTATGTTTTAACAGGGTCGACTGTAAATTGACATTGTCAATCGTGAGGAACTGAGCTTGTAATTTGGTTCGGGCAGAGCTTTTGTTGCTCAACTCGACTCCAAAATACTGAGGGAACCTTGTAATAGAAGGTTAAAATCACTCCTCCTTTCTGCCTCTCTGGTTAGTTTCAGACAATGGTTATATGCAGACTAATTTCCCAACCTTTTTTCTTATGGAAATACCATATGCAGGCCTCAACCATGAGCTCACTCGCAAACTTACGCCAAGTGAGGCTCAAACGCTCAGCCTACACACACAAGCTGTCACTCCCACACAGCCAGTCACAGAAAACACCAACACACTGATAGCTCTGTCGTCATTTTGAATTGGGCATTTTGTGTCTGCCTGTCCTCTTTGTAAACCATCTATCACTATTTGTCTTCTTCATATGATTAATTTTCTGCACTGTTTGTCAGCTTAAAATTGTTAAACACAACTCCACAGGGTGTTTTGGTAATTAGAAATAAAAACAAATTGGCATATCTGTGAGTTCCTGTATGCTCAGACGTTTTCTTTTAATGTTCATTTAATGAAACATTAAAATATGCTTTGTGCTATTTAGTTGAATCTGGGAATTGATAAGATCCTTCTTTTCTAAACTATTTAAACACAGCAATGCAAAACATTTTATTGTATTTATCCCTGAAGTTCTTATGCAACAATTGGTTGATCTATTGGTTGACTATTCAGAGCCTTATACATCCAGAAAGTGAGTGTGTCCCTCCTCATGCTAGTTGGCCTGACAGTGAGCTGTGTGATGATGTCCAGAGGCTGCTCAGCCGGCGTCTGCTCTGACATTTATGGTCCTATACCTCTTCATTAACACCACCTAACCAAGCATAAGAGCCCGCCTGCCCAGCTCGCCTCTGATTCTGTGTGGCTGTGGAGGATAAATTGGTGGTTTTGTGTAAATGTGAGTGAGCAAGACACAAAGAAAATGTATGTTTATGTAGAATGTGTACCTGTGAATGAACACAAGGACATATGTTTTTCTTCTCACTGAAAGGCTCGTTTTGGTTTCATGTAGACCCAATCTGATATTATTGTACTTTTTTCAAGGGATAATTTGATTTTTGAGAATTGTTTAATCTGTGGTGAAAAATGTTCTTATCAAAAAAGAATCAACATGAGACGAGCATGCTTATTTGTCTTTTCTGTGTTTATATATCTCTTCCTTTTGTTTTCCTCAGGCTGTGGAGTCTCAGATCAGGAGTTTTGGACAGACTCCCTGTCAGCTACTCATTGAGCCACATCTACCCCGAAGCTCAGCAATGCAAGTGGTAAGCTGAATATACATTAAAGAAGAAATGTTCAACAGAAAACCTAGAAACACAGTTTTAAACTGGGCTTCAGAAGCCAACTAAGCTCTGGTCTGCACGTATGTCACCACATAACTTTTCCTTGTAATCTGTAAATCGTTCCTTTCATTTTCATTCACCCTTTGTTCTTGCCCCTCTGTGGGAAAATGCAGTCTTGGTTTTGAAATCATCCCCTCTCTCATCATTAGTGAGGTGTGTGTGAAAGGAGAGATCACAACCATTTATGTGCATGTGCATTTGGTAAGAGGTTTTCAGGGGAAAGCAAAGCATCATGCTGGAAACCTGGGTCTGAGCCAGATTTTCCACCTGAGCTGGAAACACGGGAAATCAGGGAAAGAGAGCAGTGCACGGCAGTTCTGAAGTGATGGCCCTTTAAGGGCCAGTGAGTGCAGTCAGTGTGCCTGCTTGTGATGGACCAAGGTCCCATGAGTCCCTATTAGTGTGGTGTCCCTGCGGCGCTGACAGCTGGCTGTAGACCACCACCCAGCGCACACACATGGGCAAACTCAAGACTATTGCTTTGAATCCACTGCCTAACTGTACCGGCACATTCCTATGACATGTTTTTATTTTAACACCACCACATACAGTTTTCAAAATAT
The DNA here is from genome assembly GCA_028567055.1 of Leptatherina wallacei. Taxonomy (NCBI): domain Eukaryota; kingdom Metazoa; phylum Chordata; class Actinopteri; order Atheriniformes; family Atherinidae; genus Leptatherina; species Leptatherina wallacei. Next base: position 16,135,364 of record JAOXYM010000004.1, on the reverse strand, counting down.
AATATTCAGACAGCCTTTTCCTAACCCTTCCCACAGCTTTAAATTCCTAAGAGAACGCTCAGCCCTCTGTGCTCTTAAATGATCTCACTCTCCACTTTCTTTCCTTCCTCTCTCATGCTAGTGTGTTGTCAGTGTCGGCATCTGCCCATGCTGGTGGTAATGATACTGTCAGTGCTTCTGGTTAGCTGTCAGACACACCGGATTTACTCAGGTCTCTTCCTGATGTTTAACACTGATGTTCCTCTTCTTTACACGCAAGGAGGAAAATAGCTTTCTGTTCAAGCTGCTTAGTACAAACACTTTGTAAATGGTTCTAAACCTTGTTTAAACAGAGGAAATGGGCTGGAAGGTCAAAGAGAGGACTTTTGTTTTGAGTGGAGACGTTCTCTCCTGCTGTATATTCCTCAAAACCAGTTTAAATCAATGCATAATATAAAGTTTGTATGTGCATTTTATGGTCTTCACAACCATGAAGCTCAGAAGGACTTCTTAAATGTTTAGTCGGCTGCTAGATTCCTCTGAAGGCGTCCACTGAATCAGAATCTCTGGAAGAGGGTTTCAAACCCTAAAAGCCACTGATGCTAAATCTGGCATTCCCAATCATTTTAGTTCCACTCAGAAAAGCATACCAAACAGCAGAGCTAGAAGACTGTAGGAATTTTGAATTGTAGGAATTTAGAATTTTACTTAACCAAACATGTCAGGTAAATTGCCTGATGCTTTGTCCACAGAGATAAAATATAAAAAGCCAACTGAAACATACAACCAGTCAACCAGCTCTGCAAACATTTATGAAACTTAGAAAGTCAAAGCACAACACCCTACCTATAACAATATGGAGACTGGAGGCTTGTAACGGTGATAGTAAGAGGGCAGGCCAACCTCATGGGTTCAGGTCTTGGGCACACCACATTCCCACCGTTCAAGTTATCCAGCTCTTCCTTATGCTCTCTCCTGGTTGTTGGTCAAGCTGTGCAACTATTTCCTAGTTTATGATAAGACAAATACAAATAAAAGGTTATTTTTTGTTGAGTTGATGAAGTCATGGTAACTAAACATAAACCTGACTCCTGTTTCACTTCTGGCCACTAACACCCCTTTACCTGACACCCATTTATTTTCACCAGCCAACCCCAAATCATTACTCAGGCCATGACTCTACCTTTAGTCTAGGCGATGCTGTGATTATGGTGTCTAGTGCAGCGTTTACATCCGTAAGTACTAGATCTGTTATCTCTCCTGTGTCCAGATTCATTGTGAGATCATTTACTATTAATAGTGCAGCGATGAGAGCAGAAGGCTGACTGAAATTTTCTCAGAGACACGGTTTGTGCTCAGATTACAGTTAAGTTGTATAGACGCCAGTTGTTCTATGATCTTGCCCATGAAAGGTAAATTTGAGACTAACTAAAATTACAGTACCAGAGTTCACATTGGTATTCTGAAGGGGTTTAAGAAATGTGCAGGGTTTTGTGAGGAGGTGCTGCTTGGAGAGTTTCTGTGAGCAGACCTTGATTTACGATTTCTTGTACATCGTCAAAGTAAATTGAATATCTCAAGTTGAACTTTTAAGATTTACAGCCACTTTCCTAAGAAGATCTTTGTCAACTGAGGAAAATTTATTCTGCATGTTGGGTGGAGGGGAGCGGGTCTTTTCTTAATAGTAGCACATTTGTGAGTGGATGGAGACTTGAACAGAAAAACCTTTTCATTTATCAGCTTTTTTAATAAATCCACATTGAAAATCCTGTAATTGTGAAATTCAAAGTTACTTTTCCCCCTTTCTTAGTTTCTCTGCAGAACTACTTCTGGCTCTATCCTTTTCTGTTCAAACTTAAACAAATTTCCTGATCAATTGCTGCTAGGAACTCTTTCTGCTTCTAACTTTCTCTGTGCATTTCTTTCCTTCTTCTTCTCCCTTTGTTTTTTTCTCTCCTCACTTCCACGATAAATCTTCTTCCTTTAAACTTTTTTCTTTTACTTTTTGCCTGCTGCTCCACACCTCTGCTCTTTTTCGCTCTTTTCCATTCACCTGCCATCCATCCCGCGGACCTGAACAGTATCTTCTCCTGCAGACCCCAATGATGTTTACGGAGCAGATGCAGCAAGATGTGATCATGGTGCTGAAGTTCCCATCCAATTCTCCTGTAACACATGTTGCAGCCAACACCCAGCCTGGTCTAACATCACCTGCCATCATCACCGTCACTGCCAACCGCCTCTTTGCTGTCAATAAATGGCATGGCTTGACAGGTGAGAAACATATGCCTGTAAACATATACATTGTGATATATTTATTCTCCATATATAAAAAAAAATGGAACTCAACAGTTTTTACCTAACTATTACATACTGCTATTTTTCACACTTCTTTCCTTAATAATTAATACTTCAGTGTCTGATTTTCATGAGGATTGACCCGTCTCGTCTATACGGGATGGACATTGATTTGGGAGACAGTTGACTATGTCTTCCAGACAGCAGTATCAAATGTGACACATGTAGCAGCCGGCATTAGGTCTCACGTCCTCCTCCATACATCACCCGATCACTTCGCAAAAACCTTATTTACCCAACATCCGTCCGAGCCCAGAAGATACATTAAATTTGATATCTCTGAGTTCATGAGGATGAAGACTGATTGGTTTTCAGTGGAAAATGTCATTCACGCACACCACAGATGAGACATATCAAACTAATTGATTTAGTGATCTGGTTTGATGAATAGAACTATATTGTTACCATAAGATCAGACGTCTGCAAACCCAAACTTCCTCTCATATCTCAGAGTAAAAGATGGAGAGGTGAAAAGATAATGTGCTCATGAGCTTGTTTGATGCAGTGCAGTGTTATATCGTTTTCACATTTTTGACACTTAGAGTAGGTGTCGTGAAGACCCAACGAATATCTGGTGGTGTTTTATGTTTATTTTACGTCAGTGTTTAAAATCAGAATAATTATCTACAGAGAAACCCATTGTAAATAGAAGTATTTGCAGTTTTGCTCTTAAAGAATTCAAAGTAATCGCAAAAAGCTGATGATAGAATTTATAATAATGAAACGTATGACAAAGATTAAGGATTTCACTGTATATTCTGTAAGTGTAAAATCACTAACTGATAAAATGTAAATAAATGCATGTTCTATTGCTTTATAATCTCTATGGATTTTGTAGGATTTTGGCATAACTGGATAATTCATAGAAGTACTCATAGGCTAGTGTGACATGTTATGACCTTATGTTTATAGTTTCCAGTGTGTTATAATGACCTCAAACGCGGCATCTACTTGACAAGGCCACTCAATTCCAATATTAATCCAATCTGTCTTCCTCTTTGTCAGGTCATCAGAGCTCAGCAGAGCAGCAGTACCAACTTCCTGTGGAAATTGACCCTCTGATAGGTATGCTGTCATTTATGACTGTTAAAGACGCCACACACACTTGAGTGTGAGCTTATATATGCATGAAATGAGTTTTGTGTGGATTTGTGTATGAATTTGGTGACTCATGGCAGTCTGCAGGGCTGTGTCCCTGGACAGTAGATTAGAGTTGTTTCTCAGCCTCTGCCCCAGTTCACTCGTCATGATATAGGCCCTGCTCTCACACTAAACCATTTGCATGCAAATTGGAATGCAATGAGCTGTGGCCTAGGCCAGCATTTCATCATCAACTCCCCCTCTTTCTCCCTCTCCATCGTCCCTTTCCCCCCCTCCCTGACTGCATCTTCTTTGGTTTAATTTGAGCGGAGGGAAAGGACGCGTGTCAGTGGGAATGAATATGAATGTGGTAATAATGTGTGATTGAGAATGCACGGTCGACGGCTGTCAGGACAATATGGGCGCCTCTCATCCTTCACGACTTGTTGATGAGCAGGAGAAGAGCGCCATGCTGCAGTGATGTATGGGATGCAACGGAAGAAAAGCGAGGAGCGAGTCTTTTCTTTTTGTTTGCTCCCACCCTTTTCTGCAGCTTCCCACAATCTCATACATATCCGCAAAGGAGGCTGCGTTTTCTTTGCACACTGTGGTCAATCTCAGTTTCACTCCACCATTAATATCCCACCCACCCCCACCCCCCCAACCCCCCTCCCACCACCCCCCCCCTCCCCCTCAAACACTTGACTTTTGATATTTGTCTTTATCTACGCACACAGTGCTGTACTTCTCTGCTTCAGTGGCCCTCAGGCAGAATAAAATAAATCTTATTCTAGCATCACTCTTTATGCATTCAGTGCATGTTTTTAAAAGGGCGTTGCAGCGGGAGTTATTTGTTACTGGAAGCAAAGCTTTTAGGACTATTTTATCCTTTTAGCCTTTTATTTATCATACATTTCATAATTTGACATTTACTCTCATTTATCATTAATTTTAAGACTCAACCATCATCATTGTGCTAAATGTGTTTTTTTGGGTTGATGGGAGTGTGTGGACATTTTTGGGGAGATTGCAGGGAGTTTTGTTCTTGTCAGTAATATATTTACACTGTTTGCATTCCAGCAGGAGTCTGAGCTAAACACAGTAAATTGAGGATGAGTGTTGAGCCATCTGTGGCTCTGGGGAATGTTAGAAATTGGATGAAATATTAGTTGCAGTAGATACACTGGACGCTTTCAGTTTCACCTGTTTCCCAGTGTGTTTGACCCCATTAAATAAGAAAGACAATTGGCATATCTCTTTAGAAAAAAAAAGGGGGTGGGTTCGGGGGGGGGGGGGCTCTTATGGAAAAGAGCATGTCAATAAATTTGCTTTCTAACCAACTTGGCTTAATCGGACCAACAAGATGAATTTCCTGTCTCTGTCCTAACTGGAGTAGTGTACATATTTTGGGAAAACTGTGCACGCTCTGACATTACTCAGGCTCTCAGACTCTCACGGAAAATGTGAAGTCCCTATAAACTTAATCTCCAGGATGTTTTATGTGTTCTCTCGCAAATCTTTTTTGCACTGAAGCTTCAGTGGAGGTTCATCTAAGTGTGGGCTCTTTGAAAATAGCTGATATACTGTATAAACAGCAAAGTGTTTGTTGGATGACACTAAAGGTTTCATACTTCTGTGTGCATCTGGACATTTTCAACTTGTACGTTTGTGTTTGCTTAATCACTTTCAGCCAGTAACGTGGGTACTCATCGTCGTCAGATCTCAGACCTGCTGGATCAGAGCATTCAGATCAGTTCCCAGTGTTTTGTCATCACAGCCGACAACCGCTTCATCCTACTGTGTGGCTTCTGGGACAAGAGCTTCCGGGTCTACTCCACTGACTCAGGTACTGTATAATGCATCATGTTTGATCTCCAGTGAGCCTTAATGTGCTTCCTTTTAACTGGAGAAGCAGTGAGTAACATTTATGGTGTCAAAGGTCTTCCCATTTCCAGAACTGCCTTGCACCTGCCCGACACAAAGAGATCAGGTTATTTGAAGCATCATATCCATCTCATATACACATTAGCCTTATCATATATTTACATTCTGTATTTTTGTTTCTGCACAATTAAATTTGTATAAAAATAAGGCAAATAATCAGCTTGATATTATTTACCCTATAGAGAAAGTAAAGCTAAAATCACATTAGTTTGTTTTGACGAACTATTCCTTCTTGCACTCGGGCTGTCATTTCTTTCCACAGATCATGAATTCTTTTATTTTCTCAAACTGTAGGATCAACCTCTAAAATCTTGTTTGTCCCTTTTTCACTCTTATAGGTGCAGTGTGTAACTAAATCTAAGGTCTATATAAGAAAAATGTAAAATGGCATTCAAAAGTTTATATTGGTTTCTAATCACTTCACTAAAATAACTATTATTTTATTATTAGCTCAGAATGATACGTTTATATCTACTTGCTGTGGGTCCATATACATGAAAGCTGCCATATTTGTGCTATCAATTTTACTACAGTCTCTCTGAATGAACAAACAACTCTGTATTTGAAGTGAGAGTCCTCTAAGCTTTATAACTGCAGTACCGGGTTTGTTTGATAGATGTTAGAGCACCCTTTTGGATAAGCAATGCCTTAAAAAGCATATTAAAAAAAGACTGTACTGATGTACACAATTTTACAGAAGTTACCAGAAGTGCAGCCATCGCTGCACCTGAAGCTACTAGATCCACTTATCGATGAAAACATGTTTGTCTGGAATGATTTTGGCCACTGACGGTCACCATCCATTCACAGCTGTGCTTGGTATTTGAAGTCATTGTTATGCCCATCTTTTACAAACTGTACCTTTTAAGTACATGTTGAGTATCTTCTGAAAGTAAAAAAAAAATCTTATTCTATTATCAGTGTTGTTCTATAGATTTGGTCATTTTTTTCCCATAAACAAAAATGAACGAGGCAACAACAGCTGTAAACAGAGGTAATGGAAGATCTTTACATCCCACCGAGATATATTTTTACATTTTCTATTTTTCTCTGCTGTTGAAGTTTTCACTCCAAATCTTCAGCAGGACATTATTGTGTCTCAACAAAAACCTAATTACACTGTTAAGAAAACACAGCTTACTGGGGCTACCTGTTTTGCTTAGAGCAGAAAAAGCTCTTTGCAAGGTTGTAAGCATTTGATTTCTTCTCTAGATGTTCAGAAGCTGTGAAACCAAGCAACTAACCTTTTCAAAATGAATAAACCATCCAGTAGCTTTCCTCTACCACCATCCTCAGGTTGTAGCCTACTTCTTCTTAGCTATATCGTTTGGAAAGACCGAAAACACCTGAGCTAATTATGGTAATGGACTTTGCAGCTCTTATGAGCTACAAGAATGTATGCATAGTTATTCCACCATTGCCTTAGCAAGGCTTACTCTATTTTCTCCCCTTTTACCAAATCACAGCTGTCAGCAGTGTTGTAGTTAAAGATCCCTGTATTCAGTTTTACAATAGCTCTGCACCACTCATTAAAGACACTGTTTTCAGCTTCCTTCTGTGGTTACAGCCACTCAACTTACTTGGCAGTTGTCTCCAAGATGAAATGGGTCATCTGCAAATCAGAAACTTGGTGGTTCAATTCTCGGCTCCTTCAATCTGCATGCTAAAATGTTGCCGAGCAAGACACCGAAAATTGCTTAATACCGTGTATAGAAAAACATTGTATTGATTGTTACTGTTGTTTGTAGTGTTATTACTATAAATCACTGTGTAATTGTAGGAATTAACTGTTTTAATGAGTTCTCACCCATTAAAGATGCATAGTGAAATACACTGGACAACGTGGTTTGTCACAGTAGCACCATATACGTAGATACCACTGACTTGTTACTTTCATACACATAACCAATACAAACGGTTTTTATGCGCACACACACACACACACACACACACACACACAAGAATGCCATCAGGTCAAGGGTCCTAAATGAAACTGTCTGAAGCTTCATCTCACTGCCCTGCTCCTCACCCCTCCTACCCCCCCCCCCCCCCCCCCCCCCCCCCCCCCCCCCCCCCCCCCCCAAGTCCCATTCAGAATACTACATGCATCTATACAACAGCCTCCAATTCAATTTCTACAAACCAGGCCCTCCCTGTCTTTTCAAGAGGAGGGAGGAACGGAGGGACTGGAGCACAAAGATAGCTCTATTGTGCGACTGCCACCAGGGTGTACGACCGGAAACTGAACACAGTTTAATCGCACACGCTCAACAGCTGCCACCAAGGTCCCTAATTCCCCCAGGTTAAAGAACGGAGGGATTTTATCAATTACAAGACTTGATTGGTACACATGCACAAAATACTGCCTTATACGCCAGCATGCACACATCCAATTAGATTTGTCTCTGTGCATGCATGTATGTGTGTGAGCAGAAGAGCGTGCATTTAATATGAGGTGTATGGTAGCCATTATTGCAGCTGCCATCATTACTTATTTTCACTGTTTATAAAAATGTCAAACATTTCAAATCTTTGATGTCTCTTTCCTTCTTTGAAAGTTGAGTCTGTAAACGCCCATTTATATAATGATTACTGTCGTTTCAGTGAGAAAAAGCTTCATTATCTAGGGGATGGTGATTTTGACACCCAAACAAGAATGTCTTGTGTTGCAAATTCTCCACAGTTTCATTGCAGAGGTCACACTTTGAGAAGCGTAATGAGTATTAGACAGTGGGGCTGTGGTCTCAAAATCTGACAGCAATTAGCCTCTTAACATATACACACCTGACTTGCACACAAAGTTGAAGCAAATATTTATTCTTTTCTGGGAATGAACAGAAGTCTGATCTTGTGTGGATCAATGTGAACAGCAGACAGATGATCAACAATCATAAGCCACCAAGTTAAGACTTATGTCAAACAATAAATGCGTGGTGTGAATTTACAACTCTCTTGCATTTTTAAAATGGCTTATTTGTTTTTGTGTATTTCATGTCATTCTCTGTTTAGTTTTTTTTAACTAGCAAATGGATGTAATTCTATATTTGTATGCTGTTTGCAGGAAAACTGACTCAGATAGTGTTCGGGCACCGGGATGTGGTGACGTGTCTCACCCGCTCTGAGTCATATATCGGAGGAGACTGCTACGTCCTGTCAGGCTCCAGAGATGCCACATTACTGCTGTGGTACTGGAATGGAAAGCACAGCAGCATTGGAGAGAGCCCCGGCAGTGAGTACACAGCCCAATATGGCACGCACCCACACACACACACGCGGAGGTATTCTCTGAGTGCTCACTCTCTCAGACAGTTGTGACTGTGTGATTTACGGCCTCCCTCTGTAAAGTAACAACTAGTTTCGTCTGACCAGGCCAGGCCTCCTGCACACAGATTGGATTTCGCAACACTGTCACACCAGGAACAGCTTTCGATAATGTGTTTGAGATTGTAGTGTGCATTTCTGCAAGGCCCAGATATCGTGTGTGTGAGAATCTGTCTTTAATGTGAGTGAAAGTGAGGGCCACTTAGAGACGTTAAATGTGACGTTGGGGGTCGTCGGCTAGCACATGAAAGTTCACCACCATCTGAGGGCCACGGGGTCACGCTAGTCGATAAAAGTGAAAAATGTCACGGGGCCTCCCTTGCGTTGCCATAACATATGGCATTAGCTATGATCAAAGCGTCGCACTCACATTGCTCAGTCCTGAGCCTTCTTGGTGCTAATTTGGCTGGTTTAGATTGGGGAACATGTTGTCAAGTGATCCATTACAAATGGAATGAAATTTATGACAAATTGTGATTTGGTTAATAAGCCCTGTTGGTGTTTTTTTTATATGGAAGACAGAGCCCAAATCTAAGTGTTGTGTGAAAATATGGAATTCTCAACTCAACTTTATTTATAAAGCACTTTAACACAACGTTAGTTGAAAACAAAGTGCTGAACACTTTATGGAAATAAAATAAAGTGCAAAATAAAAACAGGAACAATAGCAGTAAAATGATAAAACAATAAGTGGAAATATAACCCAAAATAATCTGATCATTATCACAGCCTCGAAAATTATGTTTACTGAATACTTGTGGGGGTTTGAATACATGACATTATACTATTATTCATAATTTCAACTTAATTTGATTGCAAAACTTCAAATATATATATATAAAATATGTATAAGATGCATATGTGCATCTTTGTGCATGTCAGTCTAACATCAGCTAGCTTTGTGCTTGTTACCACACTGAAGCTGGAGGGGTAGACAAAGCACACGTCACCCCATCCCCTCATCACCGCAAAGTGATGCTCCATTGCCCCAGACCACAGGAGGTTCTTCCAGACATGAAGTTCTTCTGCACGCCCACACAGGCATGCACACACACTCTCACAAAAGACAGGCAGCAGACTTTCTTTATTCTGCTTCCAAATACTCACACACTTTAAAGCTAAAACCTGCACATACACTTGAACAAGAGTGCACACAAACACACACACTCTTTTCACGCATAATGGTCTGTAGACATCCCACACACTCCATAAGCTTGACACAAGTGCATCTGAATGGCTGATATGCACATGAACACGCTGACCTATGCACTCTGGGTTCCTGCTGTACAGGGAGGCAGATTACGCAGACACTACTGACATCTGCTGGCAAGATAAAAGAGACAAGTTCAGTGAGACCTGTATGCTATAACCATATTGCTTTTTTTTAAATAAAGGAACTGTCAGCTGGAAAATAAATAGTTCCTCTTGTCTTTCATAGTTGTATGAAAGACATAAATTTACATTTGTTGACTTGTATGTATTTCTCCTTTTCTTATTCATGCTGGAATTCAAAGTAGTTCTGTTATACAAGTCCATTTTGACAGCAACAGCAGCAAATATATTTAGTGTATCTGTTTTGGGCACGCTCATATACAGTATATAATCAGATTAAGCTTTATAAGGAAAATCTAGTTAAAACTCTTACATTAGCTCTACAACAAATCACACCCTTACAAAAACAGATGATGGTGATTGCTGTGGAGATTTTAGCAAATGAAATATTAACGCTTCTCACTGAAATGTACTATGATCAGCACTGCTAGCAAAACAAAACATCACAAGTTATGTTGCTGTTCATAACTTGGCTTCCCACTTGTCGCATGGTTTCTTTTAATATTTTAACAAACATGATGCAAGCATCTCTGCATACACTCCGAAGATGAGCTCAGCTGGTGCATCTGCCCTCAAAATATTTGGTCTGCATCTCTGTATAGTTGAAACATTAAGTCAATAACATGGTTAAAACACTATGTGATTGGGACAGTTAAAAATTGGATTCTCCACCATGTCAGCGAGAGGCGGTAGTCAAGGCAGCACATCAAATGATCTGTATGGATTTAATCAATTACACATTTTTCTTTTGATCTAATCACGTGTGTGCATTAGTGACTGCTAACCTGTTATACATGAACCCAGGTTTCCCATTAAGTTTTCCTGGACCAGTGTTACCAGTGAGACATAAAAAGCTATCTCTTAAAATCCAACTGCTCAGTTAACTATGCACAAACATATGTTTGTATTTTTGTGTTGTTGTTTTTTTTTTGCATGGATGTTGGGTTAGATTTATCATCTATTTAAGACAATAAATCTACTGACTGATATATATATATATATATTCAGGTTTTTCTCTTGATATATTTATTGCACAATTCTAGTTAGCTTGATCAGTGGTTCCCAACCCAAAGGGGTCACCTGAAGAGCAGAGGGCGTCCCGGAGACTTTGACCATTCAGAGCCATTGTGATTAAAAATTAAGATTATGTCCACACAGAGACAAGTTGAAGTGTTTCTGCTCAACATTTTTTTAATCATCTGGGCATTTTGTTCACATGGAACTGGCGTTTTAGGAGCCTGAAAACCAAAACTTTTTAAACCAGATCCCAAAGTGAATAAATGGAGGTAATCAAATACATAAAAATATACAATATACACACGTATCCTGAGTCAAAAATAAAAATAAGAAAGCTATTATTTAAAAAGCCACTTATAAGGACAAAATTTGTGCATCCAATCAATTTTTGTCCATTTCCTACAACATTTAATTAATAAAACATGTCTGAGAAACCCCACAGAGGAGTTGATTTGTCCCCGTTTAAAGAAAGAAAAGTAGGGCTAAATGTTGTGAATTTATCTTTGGCTTCGTTGAAGGACAGGACTCAGCCTGAGAATCTCACTAATGAAAGCATAAACCAAGCATGGGTTCAGCACGGGGGGGGGGGCAGGAGGTCCACGGCATTTTAGTATTTGCATGAAAGGGGTCCTCAAGTTTGGGAACCACTGAGCTAAATGAGTACAACTGAACAGTACAAATGCACATAAAATAGTCATGTTTCCATCCATCCACAAGGCGTTAACTTGTGAACTCATTCTTAAAATCAACTCTTCTTTATAAAATGTTTTGATTTGCATCTTTTCAGAGTTGTAAAATGAGCTTGAGTTCCCACAATGTGACTGTGTTTAAAGATTAATATCCACACTACATAAGCAACACAGTATTCACACACACACAGATAGTTGATACTTTCCTCACCGTCCCAGCACAGCTCGTATACAGGTATAAGATTGTAGTCATATGTGGCCTTAATTCAAACCAAATGGCAGGTCGAAGCTCAAAACTGATACTTTATTCAGTTTATCTAGATCTTCACTGAGCTAAATATGGTGTCTTTCTTTGGCTTTTAAGTCATGTGTTTGTTTAGAGTGACAATGGGGCTGTTAACCAGATGAAAATGGAGAGGTTTAGGTTGCCGTCCTGGTGAAACCAAAGTTTGGACAGCTGAAAAGTTGACAGCTGGATGTCAAACAACTAGCATTAAATAGTATGACATCAGCTGTTAGTAACACATTTTAAGCAGTTTAAGTATCCAGAATTAAGTCAAAATTTTCAATATAATAAATGACAATATAATTGAAGTCATTCTGTTTAAATGTGCAACATTGTACACAAATTTGTACATTATTTTTCATTTTGAAATATTACTTGTCCTCTTGATTGCCTTTTTACACAACTGTTTAGTGAGTAGCGCAGTCTGTATGGAGTCTTTCTGCTAAATCTAATTAGGAGTTTACAGTAGCTGTGGCTTTCAGGGGAAAAGTGCCAATCTTATTACTGGACCTGTATTGAACTTTCTGTTGTATAATTGAATTAAAGGCAGAAACTGCATTAAGTCATCAAACTTAGGTTTCAATAACACTTTTAACTAGTACTGTGCACAACAGATAGCACTATTTATCACTTTCATTTACTGTAAGAACTTTACTTCATACAGTTTTTTTTGTTTCCATCTGAAGCTGGGATATATGAGAGAATTCTGTCTAGTTTTTTCCAATAAAATCTGGTGAATGGTGATTAGTAATAACCATGGCTATTAGAGCCATTTTGTGTTACTGCACACATATTACTGTAAAGTTGTTTTATTCAACTTTTTTGTTTCCTTTTTTTGAAATGAACCTAAGCTCAAACAATAAATCGTGTTTTGTAAAGATGAGACCCCCTTCCTTATCACTGAACTACAACAGAACTCCAGCTTCATATACATACAGACACGCAGTTCCTCTGTTTTCCATCAGATACCTCTGCGTGTGCAGTCATCCAACTCGAAACCGACCAAATGTTTAAATTACAGCAACTGTCTCTGTCATTAATCCATCTTCAGTTGTTAAAGAATAATGGTATGTACAGGAAAAACACTAAAAATAAGCTCTCTGTATCTGTGTGTTTGTGCGCTCACTCACAGGCAGAGAAGACAGATGGAGAAATAACAGCCGATTTTCTGTTGTCACTCGGCCTGACGGCTCAAACCAAAACAAAATCACGCAAATTTCATGACTTGGACCATAACTTACTCTTGCTTCCTCTGGTTTTCTGTTTCTCTGCCTGTCTAATGCAGAAACATCTGGATCCAGTGAAAGCAGTCATGGGGAGAAGGTTTTTAACATAGGAGGCTGTTAGTGACAACTTCTAAGACAGTGTGTTTGTGCAAAGTGTGTGCAAAACAAAAGACTTAACGTGGTGCATTTAAATGATCCTGTACATATACTGTAGTTTACAAACGGCTTGATTTTTTTGGAGGGGATATTTTCATTCATTGATTTTTTTTTTGGAGCCGTCCTGTTTTTTTTGTGTTGTCTTTTACTCCCTCTGGTGACCATAATGCATTTCTACAGCTGATAGTAAACAGACCTGTTGTGCTTTTTTTGTTTCCAGCAGCGTTTACCACACCGAGGGCCATCCTGACAGGTCATGACTGTGAGGTGACTTGTGCAAGTGTTTGTGCTGAGTTGGGTCTCGTTATCAGTGGCTGCAAAGGTGAGATGGCTCATATCTTTGTAAATGTCTGAAATGTGTATTTAAAGCTATATCTAAGTTATCTAAGTCTACTCTGCCCATTAAATGATATTTAATGGAGACTGGAGAGGGATATTGATTGTGACATATAAACAAGCAGTACAAATTACTTCCATACAAACCTCAGTGGTCACCAGATTGGCGGTATATATAATGTGACCTTACATTTTGAACAGTAGGGCCTTTTAAAAAAAACTATATATATATATATATATATATATGGAAAACAGAATGCAATATGCAACCCATTTAGACTATTTTTTATTTAACCTTTATTTGCAAAGTAGTCATATTAACCACTGTTGTTATCAATTTTTCTTTTCCCATTCTTGATTGACATTTGATTTCAGCTGCTCAACAGTTCAGAACTGCCTTTGTCATAGTTTCTTTTTTTTTTTTAAGCTCCAAATGTTGGTTACAGTTCTGAACTGCAGACAGGCCAATGTAGCACCCATTTTACACCACTGAGCTATGATGTGGGATAATGTGGTTTGACCTAGTCTTGTTGAAATAAGCAAGAGTTTCCCTGAAAATGATGCAATTGCATGGTAGTATGTTTCTCCAACACCTCTACATGTAGTTCGACATCAGCAGGGCTTTTACAGACATGCAAGTTACCCATGTTATGTGGACTGTTGCTCTTTCGATACGATGATGGAAGTTTTCTTTGGAGATCTGTGCCGATAACCTCTTCGTACATGAAAGACGAGGCATCCACAATTTACCAAAAAGAATTACATATTTTATTTGTCAAACCGTATTCAGCAGCAGGCGGGCAGAGAGGGGTCAGCTGAATTTCACGAGATGCTTTTTTTTTTCTTCAAATTGTAGCTCTTCCCTGTGAACATTTCCAAAAGACTCCACTTATAAGAAGCTATTTCCTTTTTCTTTTTCTTTACCTATTATGTTACTGGCTTGTTTGAGTTGCATGTAATGACCCTATAACTGTGTAGAACAGCATGTACTCTTCAGCTAAATACTGTGTACCTGTAATACATTGTACATAGACAATATATGCATTTATCATGTTAGTATAACGCAAACAAGAAACAAGACATGCACAATAATTAAAACAACTAATGTAGCTTTTATTTTCTTGTCATCTCTGTGTGCAGAGGGTCCTTGTCTCATCCATTCCATGAATGGGGACCTGCTGCGGACCCTAGAGGGCCCAGAGTGCTGCCTGCGCCCACGATTCATCCAGTCCTCCACTGAGGGCCACTGCATGATTTATTACGACAGGGGACAGTTTTGTCTTTTTAGTGTCAATGGCAAACTGCTCAGACACATGGAAGTGGAAGACAACATCAAGGTGAGGAAATGATCATTTCTTCATGACTAAACACTAGAGAGCGGACTTACATATGTATGTCTGCACCACATCTGTGCAGAAAGTTCTCTCACTGATTAAAGGTACGGTTTTGGTTTGAGATCTGAGTGAGGTGAAGGTCAGCGTGCCTCGGGACAAACTAAGATTTCACATCTTTTTTTCCCTGTTCACCCACATACACCAGAGGAAATGGTTCTTTTGATCCACAGCCCTGTTGTCAGGTCAAATTGCGGCAGTTGTGGAAAACCTTCCAGAGCTGTGGTCACTCCTGGACACCAATGCCATTAACTACCCTCCAGTGCTGGATGACACATTCCCCATTGCCCACATTTCCTCCCTGGTGGTTAGAGTGACACAAGATAGCAGCTACCGCCTTTGGTTTCCAGGCCGTTTGTTTCCGGTTTGGCCTGGGAAATGTAAGCTTGCTCTGACAGACAGCCACACGCCTGTTTCCTATTAAGAAACCTCTTTTGCCAGGCTCCTAACCTGCCAACCAATCCACTCCTACAAAGCCACAAATACACTGAAACACTGATTGAGCACATTACCAGCACTGCAAAAGAAGTGAGTGTTTCGTTTCAACGTTTCTGAGAAGTTTATTGTGCCCTTAAAAGACACTAACGATGTTTTTAGATCCTCTTTGTAGTTTTATCAGAGTTCCTTCTAAAGATGAAGCTTGGGAACAGTGAGGGCAACGTTCGACCTCGTCAGTTTTCCTCTGCTGTTGTAAATTCCATCTGTGTCAGATGGCATTAGGAAAATCCCAACATCTTGAAGTAGAGCTGTGAGTGTCAGCCTGCTTAGCTCCACCTTCAGAGTCCAACAGTATTTAGTGCACTCATGTACAAACCAGAATCAATCTTCTTAGCCCTCTGAGCCTCAGCACAGTATGACTTCGTGATAATAAAAGTGTTTGTCCTGGCCAGCGGTACATACGTAGAAACTGAGGGTAAGAATGTATGCACTGTGACTTAATAGGGGTCTGGAGTCAGAGGTTAGATGACAGGCTAACAGTCGGCATCCTGGTCTAATAGCAGAATCGGGTGACAGAGGCCATACTGAATGGATTACATTCTTTTAAGTTATAGTATAACTCGTGCAGTGTAACCATCCCGGCAGTTTTTTGCACTGGCTGTGTCAGTGTAACAGGGGGATTAACAGCACCATAAATTAAATGTTTTACCTTCTCCAGCCCCAGAATCCACCCACTGTTCTCTGAAAAAAGTAGAAAATAGGGACATTAAATGTGCATGTGTTTCTGCTGGACTCATTTTTTAGTCATCTGAGCTGAGGCAGCCATGTTAGCCCCTACAGAGCCATCGGCCATCTTGTTTGACCGCCCAGTGGCAAAGGGCTGATTTATAATGTCTGTCAGCAGCCTCCTACCTGGCCAGGCTGACATGTCTGCCAGCTCTTCTGCCTCCTGCTGTGCTCCAGTAAGGTCATGGACTCCATTAGTGGATATACAAGTACATTAAAACTGCCTAGTATCTAAAAAATAGTTCTCTTTTTTTTAATTTTCAACTATTGAACAGTGAACTGTACCGTTTGCATCCAGAATGTTGCTGAAACTTGACAGCTGATGTATCATCAAGAGAGTGGCAATAATAAATGCTTTTATCGTTTGACAATCATGAGCAAGCGAAGGATAATTTTTAGTGACAAAGCTTAAGAAATATCGCCCAGATGTGCAGTTTTCTTCAGCTGTTCCAGCTATTTTAGTGTCCTTCCCCTGAGTGTCTTGCTTTGTTGCAAGCAGAAATGTCCTGAGTTGAAAAATGAAACAAAGATCAAGAGCCAAAAACTTCACTTTCTCAGATTCCTATTTCAGGTTGGACCTGAAAGCCATTCAATTCTCGCAGGCTACAATAACCAACTTGGTATATTTACATTCTGGCACAAAAAGAACAGTTTGGGGTTCTAAAACATATTTCTCTGTTTATGACATCTGTGGGAAGGGTGCATTTTTCTACTATTCAGATACCCATTTCGCTGTGCATCAATTTTATATTCCACAAACCAGTGCTTGATCCCGCTTTCCATATCTACCTTCTTTACACAGCTTGAAGTTTTCTAGGCCACGGTTTTTATTTTTCCTTTTATTATTTCAGGCTGCAGGAAGCGGTTAACTACAGAAAATCCGATGGATGTACTGAACACTAGTAACAAATTTATATAGCATCTTTGATGAGACCCCAGGGCACTATACATAAAGGACAAGACTGGATTAAAGCAAAGCTCAAATAGTTGATAGAAGTCTGATGGGGGAAGCTGCAACTATTGTTATTGCCGCCCCCCTTTGTTCGGTATGTGGTGTCCTCTGGAACTGTCCTTTTCATTCTTGCTGCTTTGACATGCACATTTCCCCATTATGGGATCAGTGAAGTTTTATCAAGTGATATCAAGCAGAGTGGAGTTAGATTATCAATTTTGATGAACAGATGGTGTTCAAGGGTTTGATGGAAGTGCTGCTAATGTCAGCAGGGGATGCAGTGACTGCTCTGTCTCTGTAAGCTCGTAGTCTGGTGTGGAGAGTGAAGAACAGGCCAGTGTCGGCAGACCTGAGGGTCTGGGATGGGGTGTACGGATGAAGGATGTCAGAAGTACTGAGGAGCTAGGCTATCGAGGGATCATAGGTGTAAAAGTTATAGGTGTATAGGTAGATCATAGGATCATACCTTGGTGTATGTTGCTGCTAATTGTTGATATACAAGCCACACAAATCAAACCAGTACTGCATCCAGTCATGTTTCATCCTGCCCATTAAGACTGACTGGATTCTAAACTTCTCATTGCTGCCCTCTGCTGGGTTGCAATTGTGTGACCATTCTTTTATCTGTATAAACATGTAAACTTGGGTGTGTGCATGAGAATAAGAAACTTGTTCTCGAAACTGGAAATGGAAAAAAATAAAGTGTCGTTTTTGTTGATGCAAAACTTTAGCTTAATTTGCGCTGCACTTTTTCTGTTTCTGAAGGGTTGTTTGTTTTATATCAAATCAACTTCCTGAAAAGGATTTGTTCCACCTTTAACTTTCCTTTTCCCATTTAATATGAGCTTGATTCAACACACGTGCCACTGATGATTGAAGTCTCTCTCACTGAATCACCGCAAAGTGGCCGCAGCTGAAAGACATCCAACTTCCACGTCATAAAACCACAAACGACAAAAGCTCTTAGTGTCACTTGCTGCTTTTAAAACTTAGATTCGTCCTCGTCATTTCATCAGCTATGGTTACTTGCTGATTGATGCTCCTGACTGTTTTAGTTTCAGCTTCCACAAAGCACTGTACCCTTAATAGACTCCAGCGCAGGACTTGATTTGTGTATATCTGATTCCCAGGGGAACCATTCAGCCGCTGCAGTTTGCAGGAAAAGCAGATGAGACGAGTAAATCTCAGGGCCTAACTGTGGGGAGCCATCTTTGCTGAGAGTCGGGGGTCTGTGTACAGAATGTGGGATATTTTGGTCGAATAATCTCAAGCATGAACTTTAACTTGACATTAGAGATAAACTGACCACAGAACACCAACTTTATTTTTGTATGCGTTTAAACATTGAGGGATGGTTAATAAGTGATTGATGGTGAAGTGCCACTACAATATTATACCCATCTACAACATCATGTAACTTGTAAACATTTTTCTTTGTCTTTGGCAGGCCATGCTTCTCAGTCGAGATGGTCAGTATCTGCTGATAGGTGGGGATGGAGGTGTAGTTTCTGTCTGGCAGGTTCACGACTTCAAACAGCTGTTCACCTACCCTGGCTGTGATGCAGGAATCCGCTCTATGGCCATGTCTAATGACCAAAGGTAACAACTCCATCCAGAGAAATTGCAATGTTCTTTTAATCTTTTAGCAGAGTTGAGGTAGTAACACCATAGTGTAAAGCTTCAGCAAAAACAGAAAGGACATTTTGTTTTTTAAGTTAGACTGCAGGGGGATTAAATCACATCATTATTCTCTTATTTAAAAATAAGAAGGAAAAAAAAAGAGAGCCAAAATCACACCCTTGTTAATGCCATTACACTTGCGCAACTGTATTTTTGTTATTGTCACTGGAAAGTATTTTGTCTTCATTTTTTTTTAGTAGCATTTAATTTAATATATAGCTACTTTAATTTCAGTAAACTTTTTTAATGCACATGTTCTGCTTATCCTTAATAAGAGTGTAATAAGCACTCAACGCTGTAAACTTTGGTTAAAAGACTAAAACAAATATATTGCAATATATATCGTGAATCAGGTAAAACAATATCAAAATAGGAAATTTGGTTCATATTGCCCAGCCCTACTGTATGTCTTTAAGACATGCTTGTAGTCAAACCAACCACTTGGTTTTATCTGGCTTCATGGAAAATCAAAGCTGAGTGTGATCTGCATTGCAATAGAAATTACTGCTGTACTATTATTACTCTAGTGAATCTGATAAAAATGACTTAAACCAGCCTAATGCAATTCCTTTAATTCCAAATATGTTCAAGCCTTTAACAGATTGTCATGCTCAACTAGTGATATACTTTATATTATTATCTTAATAAGGTATTTTATCACGTTAATCTGGGTCCAGCAAGCTAAAGCAAAGGTTTACACACTGCCTCTGTCAAGGAACAAGACTGTTTACTGTAAGACCACTTGCACAATTCAGTTTGAGTTTGAATCTTCTTTTTTTTATTTGCGTTATTTCTAATTTTAAACCCATTCATTGTCCTTTCATAGAGTACAGTACTGTTGTTCAAGAAAAGCTTAATAACCGTGTGTCTGTAGTGTGAAAAGCCCTTTATAATGGAGGATTTTCATCTTTCTGGTCAACAAAACTGCCATTGTATTATAGAAACAGCATTATGAACAATATTATCTTTAATTTGAAATATGCCTGTACCTGTGAAAAAAATTAGACTGGAGTAAAGAGCGGATTTGCTTCATTCTATACTAAAGGACATGCTCCTGAATTGAATTCAGATTTGCAACAAGTGAAATGAAAACACATCCTCTCCTGACTCTCCTCAGGTGCATCATTACTGGCATGGCATCTGGTAGCATCGTACTCTTCTACAATGACTTCAACAGGTGGCACCATGAGTACCAGACCAGGTACTAAAGGGAAAAAACTACAAGTTGACTGACAAAGATGAGAAAAATGAATGTGACAAGTGTGAACTCTTATTAAAGGCACTGTTCTGTCCACAGCCTGATATCCTGAATGTAACTCAATGGAAGAAGAAAAAAACTGTCCTGTTATAGTAAATTAATCAAAACTATTTTTAAAAAGGGCATTGCTATATTTTGTAGATCAGATAGAAAATTTTCATATAAATCTTAAGGTGTGTGTGTGTGTGTGGGGGGGGGGGGGGTTGTGTTACTGTATGGTTCAAAACAAATCTATTTTTAGCTGTAAGAATCTATTTTCATCTCCTCCAGAAAAGGAAAGAGGGATTTTTTGGTGAGTTAGGGACTTAAAAATCCAAATATTTGTGTACTTTGGGGTGTGTGATTTATTTTTTTTTCTTTCCTCAGTAGGTGTATATGTAGGAAATAATTACTTAAACATGCTTTTTCCTGTTTTGGCAATACAGCAGGTAGATATGAAGAGTCTGAATAATAAAGAATATATACTTGACTGATAAGTAAAGAGGGAAAGTACATTTATATAAATATCCATATATGTAATGTTTAAATGTAGTCCTCCATATTTAAAGATGTCTACTCCCTTTACACCCCTGTGCTTGCTTAGAGATCATGTTTATGTGCATGAAACATATTACATATCTGATTAACACTTCATTAAAAACGGATGTCCTCGCATCAGTAATGATAAAAATCTATTTTAGTTCATGGAGTCAACTCTTTAACATTTCTTTTCTAAATGACTGAATAAGCAGAGAATTGTTTTCTAAAACCTTGGAAAATGTCTGAACAGACTAAAGAATTGAGACTATGATTTGACCTGTATCTTACCTTCAGTGTCCCAACTTGCCTCGAAGTCCTCTAGAAATTGAGTCTCCAAAGCGGTTAAGAGCATTGGTAGATGTGTGATGAAAAGGAAGAGTTATCTTCATCTGCTCATTTCATCACAGATATCTGAATTATAGAGCGATCATAATGAGATGTGTGCACCAAAACAGACATTTTCGTTTGGTCTTCTGTTTTAAAGCATCCTCTTGACTTTTTGGTTTTCAGGGAACATTCCTATCTTTAAAGTTTGTGCTTCGGTGTGGTTTGAATCTCCAGTTATGAGAAATACTTTTATCTTATTTTTTTCTTCAATCACTTTGGAGTGTTTTCTTTGCTGAGTTATGACAATAAAAATGAATTTTATATCTTGAATTGTCCTGATTATTTTATATGAAGTGTCACTGAAACCAAACAGCACTCTCTAGTGGTAAACTTCTGGTCTCACACAATCACCAAAACATTAATTTGAAATCTTTATTGCCTTTTTCATATTTTTAATGACTTTTCCAAAACAGTAGGACAAATAAAATCAGCAGCCCTATGCCTAATATAACCTTTTACTGCACTTTGACATGTTATTTAACAGTAAACTGTCTCCATACAAATTGCTACCACAAAGCATGTAAAATTCACTTCAGCTACATTTACAGAAGAGAATTAAATTGACTTTGGGTACCAAACTCAGTTTCTTTTATGTGTGATTGTTATACTTGGGAGGGGGAGGGGGGTCATGCAGAGAATTTCCTGTAGAGGTAAGAGGTGTCTTCTGCTACAAGCAACAACTGACATAGATGCTGTGGAGTTTATTAGTGTAAAGGCGTCATTAAGCTATAGGCTGTTAACCAGTGATGTGGTATAAACCCATCACTGTGACAACACATTAAGTCTTATTAATCCAACAGACCAAAAACTACTGCTTGTATACTCTAGAAGAGAAGGTTTGACTAATTCCACACAGCCAAGAGTGTAGTATTTTCAGAAGAGACTCCAGAGTGGGATACACTCTGTGCTTTAGCTGAAGCTGTAAGCAATAAGCATTTGAATATTACACTTCATGAAAAGCAAATCTGAAGCTTAATCTTTGTTGGATTTCTATTTGGATGTACTGTAAAGGAGTTATGGTGTGGAGGAGTACTCAAACACAGGAAAATTACAAAAGTTTGAAACTTTCTTCAAACCCGTTCTTCAAATTATTTACAAATACAGTGTTGACACTAAATATTTGTGAATGAAAATGTCAGCATATGACAGTGGGTGAACATAAAATACTGTAACAGATAAACTCCAGAAAAACTACACTGAACAAAACTGTTATGTGGATCAGCTTAGTTTAGGGTTTACTGTGGGATTGCCTTCAATAAGCATTCTACCTACTGGATTCCAAAAAACAAAAAAAACAAACTCCTTTCTAAATTAAACTTACAGTAATCAGTGAAGTATTGCAGCCAGAGAGCAGATCTTGATGTTAAAACCACCACCAGGTTCATGCATTATGACTGAGCACCACTTAGATTTACTATAGAAACCGCTCTATGACGCTGAGTGAAGATGGACAGAGGAGAGTAGAATGATGCATTTATACCCTGCAGGATTTTCACCTTTCCAAGATATTTGTAACATTTATTTTTGAGGAAAAACTACTTCACATCTTCAATCCCCTGACATTATCAAAATCAACTATAATTCTATGAACCAAAGGGCACTTTCATTCAGTTTTTAATGAATCAGCATAATAAAAAATGTGTCTAGTTTTTAACAGGAGGTGAAATTAGATAGTTCAGATGTTCAACAACATATGAAGTATAACAAGTAATTTAACAAAAACTAAGTTAAAATGCAAAAGCTGAGAGCATGGTTACAAAACACTAAGGGAAAATAAATTGTTAGTCCAACCATGGCTAGACTTTTAAAATGCAATATACATTACAGTCTGATACAAATGGGAATTGAATCGCTTTGCACTTGTGTGCTCGACTCAAATGGACCTAGATGCATCACATGTTTGAAGTTCAATCTTTTTCTACTTACTGTAAGAGCAGTGATGATAAAGTATATTAGCACAGCTGATTTCTCAGAGAAGCTGCTTTCATTCACATACTTTAGTCAGACAGTTAAATGCTTCATAAAGTGTGACTAAAAAGCCAAATTTGTATCAGACATTTTTTTAAATCAGATTCACCAAGTTGACAATATGATCAAGAAATTTTAGCACTAAAAACTTAAACTAATAATTTTCTTTGTTTTTCGCCATATGGAAGTAGTTGGGCTGGATTTAGTTCTTTAATTAAACAGTGACATGGTGTAATATGTAGTGTTTTTTGCTTATCTGAGGTTGTAAGTAATAATTAGGTAGTTGAATAGTTGATATTCTATTATGTTCTGATTCACAAAAACAAAGAATTGAAAGATGGTGTGCTTCCCCTCTTCATGTGATTGTATGTGAACCTTTTTGCCTGAAATCATTATCACAAATCAATATAAACCCTTTTTGTCACATCAATATTTGATATCCTGAGATACCTCAGTACTGTCTCTGATAGAGCAATAGAAGCTCATAATGGAGCTAAACATTTACAAAAGGGCAACAAGTAGTCAAAATGGGACTCAAATGATAAGAACTCGCATTAATGTGATACGGTGATATATAAATTCTAAAGACAAAGCTTTCAGGACAATGATGCTCAGTTCATTCCCTTTTCCACATCTGCCAATAATAAATAAAAGCATTTATACAATCAGACATTGCCTTGTGTTCTTAGCCTCACAAAAAAAAAACCTGGACAAGAACAAGTTTAAATCCTGTGCACACAGCAGTTACTGGCTCAGCTTATAGCTACAAAGAAATGCTCAATGTGGTGCTTTAGCCTCCTCGTCCCATGTGGGGTTGTGTGGGTGAACCTATCTACTAGACAGACTGGGAATTTAGATTTACTCCAAAAGTTCCTCAGCTAGTAGAGGGCTATGAGAAGGAGGGCCACCAGGAGGTGTGGAAGGAGGAGAGGGAAAGAGAGTTGGATGGATGGAAGAGGGGGAAGGGGGCTCTTGTTTTGTGGGGGAAGACAGCGGAAAGAATACAGCTGGTTGGACGGGGGAGACGGGAGAGGAGTCGCTTGGGAC
Organism: Leptatherina wallacei; assembly: GCA_028567055.1. Taxonomy (NCBI): domain Eukaryota; kingdom Metazoa; phylum Chordata; class Actinopteri; order Atheriniformes; family Atherinidae; genus Leptatherina; species Leptatherina wallacei. The sequence goes on along the minus strand of JAOXYM010000004.1, from coordinate 16,111,214 downwards.
AGGTTTGGTGGGAGATGAAGGGGAAGGACAGGACACTGGTGTAGAAGGAGTTGTGCAAGAGAGAAGGGGTGGGTAACCTGAGGGAGAGCCGTGCTCTAAAGGTGAAAAGGGAGCAGCTAAGAGTAATAAAGGTGTCTCAGTCTCAGAAGGAGAGGAGACGGGCAAAATGTCAGCAGAGGGTGAGGGGGAGAACTGCAGCAAACTTACAGGAGCAGAAGGAGGCTGTTCAAGCTCAGCAGCTAATTGGTGGCTGTCATTTAGGGAATGAGAGCCGGGTGGCTCAGAGGTGGATATAGCATCAAGCTTAGTAGTCTCTGAGGTCCTGGGTGCCTCACATGAAGAAGTCTTGGTAGATTTTGGTACTGTGGCACATGATGCTTGTTTGGTTGGAGAGGCTGGTGTGTCTGTGAGAGCAGAGGGGACTTTCTTGTCCAGTGAACATGGACCCGTTTGTTGTCCTGAACAACGGGTGATGAGCTGAAGGGTCTCCTTATCTAGAGCTGTGTTCTGTCAAAACAGACAAACCATGAGCCAATTTAATAACAATCACTCAGAGAAACTGTATGAACCAGTCTACAATTGAAATAAATCATTTAGCACCAATAATCTTTATTTTATGAATTCTCTTGCAGTAACTATATGTTGACCTTTTTGTACCTTTTATCACTTCCTACTAACCGAGTTCAGCATTTTTAGTGACCTTTATTTATCACAAAGAAATGGACATGAATAGCTGAAAGATGAGACACAAAAAAGGAAAGAAAAAAACACTCCTTGCAAAGACTGACCACTCAGGAAGGCAAATGAAATCAAGTGCTACTATATGTGTGCATCAAGAGCAAATGAAAAAGGAAACATTTACTTTAATTTATCTTTTTAATTATTCTTTTGCATAAACTAAACCATCTCCCTTAGCAGCCACCTTAACATGGTAGAGGGGTTTGTGTGTTCTGAGGGTCATAGGAGCTATGTTGTTGGGGCTTTATGCCCCTGGTAGGGTCACACATGGCAAATAGGTCTCTAGGGGAGGCACCAGACCAAGCGTGGCTCAAAGACTCTTATGATGAATACAAACATTGAAACCAGGCTTCCCTTGCCTGGACATGGGGCACGGGGGCGAGCGCCTGGTGGCTGGGGCTTTGCTCATGGGACCCGGTTGGGCTCAGCCCGAAGAGGTAACATGAGCCCCCCCCCTCCGGTGGACTCACTACCTGCAGGAGGGCCCGTACGGGTCGGGTACAATACGAGTTGGACTCATCTCGACGCACGGCTTAGGCTCTGGAACCAGTGTCCCTCTGAAGGGCTGGACCCTATTTCACTCTTGAGTTGCTCCCAATGAAAGGTGTCAAGTGGATGTTAGCATACTCATTGCCCCCTGGCTTGGCGCCTGTAAGTTGGGGTTTACCCCGGTGGACTCCCTCCACCATCGGGTGGGGGGACAGGTTCTGACTGTTGTATGTGCTTATGCACCGAACGGCAGTTCAGAATACCCACCCATTTTGGAATCCTTTGAGGAAGTGTTGGAGGCCGCTCCAGGAACTCCTTCATTCTACTGGAGGACTTAAATGTTCATGTGGGCAACAAAAGTGAGACCTGGGCCGTGATTGGGAGTTACGGCCCCTGTGATCTGAATCTGAGTGATGCTTTGTTGTTGGACTTCTGTGCTTGTCATGGATTGTTCATAATGAACACCATGTTCAGGCATAAGAGTGTCCATATATGCACTTGGCACCAGGACACTCTTACTCTTCAAGGACACACTTACTTTGTAGTCATATCATCAGATTTGTGGCCGCATGTCTTAGACACTCGGGGGGGAAAAGAAAGGCAGAGTTGTCAACTGATCACCACCTGGTGGTGAGGTGGCTCAGATAGTGGGGAAGGATGCCAGGAAGGCCCAAACGTGTTGTGAGGGTCTGTTGGGAGCGTCTGGCGTAGTCCCTTGTCAGAAGGAGCTTCAACTCCCACCTTCGGCAGAGCTTCAACCATATCCCGAGTGAGGCGGGGGACATTGGTCGCTGAGGCAAAATCTCAGGTGTGGGAGGAGTTTGGAGAGGCCATGGAGATTGAGTTTCAGACGGCTTCGAGGAGGTTTTAGTCCACCATCAGGAGGGAGAAGCAATGCTCCGTCAACACTGTGTACAGGGGAGATGGGGGGGCTGCTGACCTTGACTCGGGACATTATGTGGCTGCTGCCTCAGTCTACCTGATCCTGTTATGACTACGTTTATGTTCCTTTTGTTCTTGGACAGTTTGTTCTGGAAATTAATACATTTTTCCATCGTGAGATCAATAAAGTATCTATCTATCTATTGGGTCAGTGGAAGGAATCCCACTAACACATCTTCTGATGAAAAAGCAGAGTCAGGGGATCCAGGGGTAGGCTCTCCCATCTCTGGTGTTGAGGTTGATGAGGTGGTTAAAAAGCTCCTCAGTGGCAGGGCCCCAGGGGTGGATGAGATCCGCCCAGCATTTCTTAAGGCTCTGGATGCTGTGGGGCTGTCTTGGCTGACACACCTCTAAATCAAGGGGGACAGGAGGGTGTGCTCCAACTACAGAGGGATCAAACTCCTCAGCTTCCCTGGTAAGGTCTAATCAGGAGTGCTGGAGAGGAGGGTCCATCGGATAGTCGAGTCTCGGATTGAGGAGGAGCAGTGTGGTTTTCGTCCTGGTCATGGAACAGTGGACTAGCTCTATACCCTCTTCAAGGTCTTAGAGGGGGCATGGGAGTTCACCCAACCAGTCTATATGTGCTTTGTGGATTTTTAGAAGGCGTTTGTGTCCCTCGGTGATTCCTGTAGGGGGTGCTTCAGGAGTATTGAGTGCCGCACCCCCTTGTACGAGCTGTCTGGTCCCTGTAGGACCAGTGCCAGAGCTTGGTCTGCATTGCTGGCAGTAAGTCGGACTTGTTTCCAGTGAAGGTTGCCCTTTGTCACCGATTCGGTTCATAACATTTATGAACAGAATTTATAAGATTTGGCCTCCAGATTGGATCTCTGCTTTTTCCAGATGATGTTGTTCTGTTGGCTTCATCAGGACGTGATTTCCAGCTCTCACTGGAACGATTCGCAGCCAAGTGTGAAACGGCTGGGATGAGAATCCGCACCTCCAAATCCATGGTCCTCAGCTGGAAAAAAGTGGAATATCCCCTCTGGGTTGGAAATGTGGTCCTGCCCAAGTGGAGCAGTTCAAGTATCTAGGGGTCTTGTTCACGGGTGAAGGAAGGATGGAGTGAGAGATCGATAGGCTCCTCTGCATCGAAAGGAGCCAGATGATGTGGCCAGATGCCCCCTGGGGAGGTATTTCGGGCACGTCCCACCGGGAGGAGACCTCGAGGTAAACCTAGGACATGCTGGAGAATTACATCTCTCACCTGGCCTGGGAGCGCCTCAGGATCCCCCTAGATGAGTTGGCTAATGTGGCTGGGGAGATGGAAGTCTAGGCTTCCCTGCTCGGGCTGCTGCCCCCGTGACCTGACCCCGGATAAGTGGCAGAAGATGGATGGATGTATGGATACACTAAACCCAAATGTTATGTTTTTGAGACGATGATTTTTAAGCAAGTAACTGTTCCATTCATCATTTGCCCTTTGGTGAACCCCAGCAGCAAAACAGGCATAGCGTTAAGTGTTAGTACATACCATTGCCCTGGAGCTAAATCAGAGGAACGAAATGCAGGGAAAGGGGAAAAAAGCAAAAAGGGACAGAGACTAGTCTTACTCACAGCTTCACAAAACAAAATCAACACAACAAGCATGACAGCCAGTGGACACATATTGTTCCAACTCAGTGCTCCTCTACAAATTTTTATTCCAATGCAAATGACATTTTGTTTTATAGCAGACTGAGGTGAAACAAACAGGAAGACTTTCTGTGGAGGATTGTTTCAGGGAGAATTACAAGTCAGTGAGATCAAAGCTATATTTACATAATGTGTTTTTTTAAATCACTAGAAAGATAAATCTAGCATTATTCTGTATTTTCCTTTATTGTAAACAAAATCCATATAGTGACAGAATATAAGATACTGGTAACTGTGAAATACTTTGAGATTTAAAGAATTTCCAAACTGATCGCTCATGATCTAAAATTAGTACAAAAAATAAGGACATTTGCATTTGGTCAATTATTCCCCCCTTTGATAACACCAATTGGTGTTGTGTCATATATTGTTGAATAGCCAGATTAGACACCTTTAAAACCAAGGTTGACTTTTAAGGATAATGCTTCTGTGAAATGAGAAGCACAGGCAAACTTGTGGGTAGTGCCCAAAAAAAATGTACCAAAAAAAACCTCAAATATTTTCCTGCTGCACTCTCCCACAGTAAAAAGGAAAAGAAAACAACTTATAATGGCCATTTTTACGATTGCTTTCACACTGTAACTTTAGTAAGAGCTTGGTACCTCCTGCTCATGCCGGTCACCAGTCTGCTTACATTTTGAGTGATGGCATCCCATTCCTCTACCAGTTGTCGACCAGCGTGGTTGTGTTGGTCACTGACAACTACAGCATGACTGAGCTGATCCCACAAGTGTTTAATTATATTGAGATCTGGACTCACGGCAGGTACCAATTCTGAAGGTACTACTACCCACGTTAAGCTGTGTTAATCATTCTTCAGAAGCATGATCCTTACCAGTTGGACCTCGATGTAAGAGGTGACATATCAGGTTTCCTAGTGATGTTTTACAAACACAATTTCCTCACTTTTTGTGCTAAGTTTAATTTTAATTCTCACAACTCTAGTCAAGTTTTAGTTTTAACATCTTAATAAAAGCAGCATAATCACTCAGTCGAAGCTGGAAAAAGAATACAGTCCAGGCTTTAAAGCCTGCCTCCCTTTTTTGTTTCAGTTTGTCAAGATTTCCAGGATTTTCTGACTGAACAGCTCTTCTCAGGTCATGAAACAATATTTTAGTTACAGTAGGGTCATGGGTCTTACTTGGTTTAAAAAAATACATGAATTTTCATTCTTTTTGTTGTAGATTTTCTTGTTTGAGTAAATTGTTTTGCTACTTTTGGTCAACTCTTTACAGGGGCTAAAAGTCCCTGAAACCTAAAAACAGCTCTGATTTAATTGTTCCTTCCATGCTGAGGTGGCAAAGCAGCCCCAATCCATCATGCTCTTTCCACTGTGCTTGACATTTGGGATAGGGATTTAGTGTTGTGCAGTGATTTTTTTTTTAAACTCTTTATTCTGTTCTTTACTTGTATTGTGAAACATCCAGGCATCATTTACAAACTGAAGACAAGCTGCAATGTTTTTTGTTTATTTATCTTCTTTTTTATCTGAGTTTTATCTCAATTGTTTCCTTGGAATCCTTCAATTAACAAATATTTTAATCAATATTTTTCTTGCCTCAGACACATGACCAATGCTTTCTGCACCCGCTGTAATGTTTCTAATGTTTGTATGTAAAGCACCTTGAATTGTCCTGTACATGAAATGTGCTATACAAATAAACTTGCCTTGCCTTGCAATTATTCAAACGAGTTGGAGAGATTTCTACAGGTGTTTATAAATTATTAATTCACGGTTAGAAAATTGTTATTTAGATGTGATATTTGCAGGATGCTCGCAGCACAGGAGCATAGCAACAGCCGGAGATGCTCTTGTTGTCCCTAAGCATCTCTTTAACAATTCTCCTCAGGTCTTGGGAATGGTCCTATGTTCTTTAGTAACTACACTGTGTTTGTTTTTATGTAAGAAGGGGCATCACTGCAACCCACATTTTTAATCTCAACCCCCTATTGATAAAGTAGTTTTTGAAAGTTCTTCTTCTTTTTCCAGCATGAACATCAAATGATCACACTGTGTTCAAATAAGACACTAAAAGTAGTCTACAGTATGTTTTTGATATTTTGATGTTTTTTTTTTATATTCTTTATATTTTGTTTTTGATGATGTGGCTGAAGTGTGACGGATCGATGCAAAAATCCTTAACAGTTCACAAACTTACTTGCAACTGTAAATTATTGTTTTGTTCAACTATTTTCTAATGGTTGTCAGTCTTTGTAAACAAGGAAAACACTGAATAATTTGCCTAATCAATCATGTAATATGCAGGGAAATGTTACATCCAAGGCAGTAAAGGCATTTGATGTCCATCTCTGAAAAATTTAGAACACAAAGCAGGGCCAGTACAGTTCTTATTCATCCCCTCAAGGTGGTGCCAGAATATCATGCATGTGAGACCTGCCAAGCATCCAAATCAAAGATATATAGATCCATCAGCCAAATAAAGTTGACTTTAAGTTGATTGGAAACAAAATTGATAATTACAGATAGGGAAGCACCCGTTAGCTTGCATAAGCAGTGTCATTGTGGTCTTATAAACCTCATGGCAACATGATTAAACAAACACGTCCTTTTTAAAATCAGTGTTTTATCATATCACATCAAAGTTGGTGTTCAATACAAATGAAGTGAGATGTAAGTGAAGGAGAAGAATGACAAGTATGGTAGGAGACAAGTACATCTAAAAGAATGTTAGTGCATCAGTTGGTTAGAGAGAGCAGTTACAGCACCTCGCTGACAAAGAGGAGGAGCTGGGAGCTGGAATGTCACAGGAAGGAAGGGAAAGGGGGGTGAGGGGAAGAGCGATGGCTGCAGATGAGGGCGGGAGTCAGGAGGACGGAGGTGAAGGCAGTGGAGAGTGGGAAAAGAAGGAAGGGGAAGGGATGAAGTGTGTACCAGACTCTCAGCTCCAGGTGCCCCCTGTGGTCCTGGGTCAGGTGTGAGGGAGGGGTGAGGATGGGGGAAGAACAAGAGGATGGAGAGGAAGTGGAGGAGCCGAGGCTGTGGCCCGCATTTACAGCTCAAACTGTCAAATGAGATTCATAACAAAATGAGGCTCTTTACATCAAGAAGAGCATCAATCCCCCCTCTCTTGTTTTCAGAATCAAAAGAAACAACTTCGCCCTCCCTCCTTCCTGCTTTCACATCTAAGAGCCTGAAGAGCATACATGAGCCTGATGCAGTGGTGTGACCTGATGAGATGAGGAGAGGAAGGCATACTGTACAACAAGAAATGAGGCAATCAGACAGGATGGAAGGAAGTGAACACTACAGGAACGATTTCTTCGCTGTACAGTCTTCAATTTTTTCCATTTTCTTTTTCAATCACTAAAATCCCCTCAGACATGTTCATATCAACATAAGTTGCTTACAACTGGGATTTAAGAACATCATGGATGATGAATTCTTGTATCAGTAATTCAAATAAATGGGTATTTAATGGGACAGAAGGAGTCCAGTTTCTGTATTTGGGTCAAACATTCATTACCATCTCGCTTTCCCTAACCCAACTCTCACTGAATTCTCATCAAAACGTTTTAGAAAATCTCTCCATTAATTCTAAAAACAGCAGAGCAAAAATATTGATCTTAGCCTGTTCACATGTTGAGCTTTGGGCTGCTTACCATGATGACTGACACTCCAGCTGTGGGGTTGTGCTTTGGAGCAGTGTTGAAATGCATCTTTAGTTTACCTGATACCTCTATCTTCATGTTGTTCTCCATGACAGTATCGTCCTGTATGCACGTAGAATTTTCAAAGGGGAGATTATTATATTCCACATTAGTTTTACCACATTTCAGTATGCGCAAAAACACACAAATGCTAAGAGTACCGTGACCCATGGGTGGGAGAGGATATCTTGTGCCGTGTATCGAGCCTCAACGTTGACCTGCAGCATTTTGCCAATCAGCTCCTGCAATAGCACAAAGTGATACTTTAAGCTCACAGTCACACCTACTTGGACAGAATGAGCTGCAAACAACACACTGATATTTTGCCTACTGACCTGATGGATTTTTTAATGTCAAATATTTATGTGGTTGTGATTCGTAGTTTAAACAATCTCTTCTTTGAGCTCTGACTCCCTCATTACCAAATCTTCTACTGAGTTTACCATAGTCACTGCTTTTGTCTGTATGCTGTTCGATACTGGGTCGGTAGTGCCCAGTGGGTTTACAACCACCTCATTATGAGAAAGTTTCTTCCTGCTGCTGGTAGTAAAGCAAAGAATGCACAGAATCAAGAGATCGCTCACTACATGGCCATTTGAGGCATTGCTTATAAAAAGTACAGATCTCTGCGGTTTGACATGTGATATTTTGTACACTCATTAAGTTTTATAAGTGGGGAAAATAAGCCTAAAACATGCCTTGCAGATATACAAATGCATTAAAACAAAGACACTGTATTCAACTGCATGAAACTTCAAAAAGCGACACTGTTTCATGCTGTGGTGTTGATAACTGTGCACTACTTGGCAGTGATAGAGCCACAGTAACACAAGTGGGTTTAATTAGCAGTTTGGTTTTACACGCTGAGCGCAGGCTGTCACCTTAATACATGGCTTTCATTTGAAGCTGTGCTCCTCAGCAGCCTGAAGTCATTAAAGGAGTGTGAACCATGTGTGTTGAAATGGTTTGTGTATCTAAAAGATTTAAAGACCAGTTTCAGACTATTTGCAGACCCAGTATTCATTCAAGATAGTGTAAAGGTCAGAATTGGTTAGTTAGCTTCTCTTTAGGGAACAACAAGGTCAATAGACATTAAAGTCATTATTGGAAAAATAAATAAATGTGTATTGTGTGAGTGCAAGCTTGTCTGACCTTAGCGGAGTCCGTTATGTTGTCCCAGTAAGGACTTGGAAAATCCAATTGCCCAAGAAGGATTTGATCAAACAGGTCCTCCTGCTGGTTATTTTCACTACAGTGAAAAAGAAAGACCACACATTCACAGAGGTAGTTACTGCAACCTGTTCTGACCCAAAAGATTTGGCTGTTGTTAAAAAGGCAACTGGCATCCAAATCAGCAATTAAACATTATTCATTTTGTTTTAACGTTAGCTATTGTCACAATGACCTGATATGACACTGGCCACGTAAAAGTATTACAGTTACCATCTATGATCGCTATTGATCTGGAGTCTGTCTATGGTCTGGAATAACTTCAAAATTTCTGACAATGACATCTGAAAATAATCAAGTTATTACATATCTAACAATGACTTTGGAAACGGACGGATAAATTTGTATGGACCAGCTCAGCCGTCTCGACAAAGTTTCGTTTTGTGGTCATTTTCTTACAAAAGACATGCAGTTGTTTAACTTCTGTCAGCTGAATGCCAACCACACAACATCTGTGTTTCCATTCAGTTGCAAAGTAAATTTGAAGCAAGCTTTTGAAAAGTTGCATCAGATTAGTTTCTATGAACATGTCTGCAGTGAATAAACTATGCTGAGTAGTGGCGTCAACAGGTGGCAGTGCAGGTTATGTTGTGCATGGTTGTAAAAACAGAGTTGTGGATGCTGCTCAGGGGATGACAACTAAGCCGATGGTCTGGCAGTATTTAAAGGGATTTTGAGAGCTGTGTTTAGGACTTGGATATTTTATGCATATAAGCCTTTCAATCTAAAACTCTTTTGCTGAGAAGGATAAATGTGCGTTTGTGAAATTAAGTAATCTTATTGAAATTTTGCAGTTTCTATCAATATTTCCTGATGCACAACTTCAAAATGTGCATAAAAAAATGTTGACTGAAACACAAGCTATGACTCTTGGATGATGATCCTTAACATACTGATGAATCACAGTAACAGCTCACTTGTTTGGCAAAAGTCTGGGTCAAAATCAAAACACAATTGTTTTTGAGTTAGTTCGCAAATGCATCCATAACTTTTTGAGTAATCCCGTTAAACAGATAAAAATAACATTTTCAGACCATACAAAATGTTGGAGGAGGTGAAAATAAGAATGTACCTTCTAAATGGTGGGAAGCCACACAGGAGGATGTATGTGATCACCCCTGCAGCCCAGACATCCACTTTAAGGCCATAACTGTGGGAAGAGAGGAGAAAACATAAGAAAGCAAAAGATAGGATGAATATACATTTCTGTCATTCATCATCCCATTGTTCAGCATACAGTAACTGACTCGATTTAAAGTAAAGAGAAAAAAACTGACATTTGACTAGAGTAACAAGCTTTTTAGTCAAGTAAATGAACTATTTAGGATTTTACAGTAAGTCACATTTTACCAAGAGATCCATCTTACCCCAACTCAGCAATGATCTCGGGAGCCACGTATGTAGGAGTGCCACATACTGTGTACAACAATCCCTCCACTACTGTAGCCAGGCCAAAGTCTCCAAGTTTCAGTGACTTGGTGCCATCTGGATACTCAAACACCTAAAAAGAAATAATCAATTGAAGCACATTGGATGGATTTCTTTGGGGGTTTTTTGGGTTGTCTTTTGTTTAAGATAAAAGTAAGCGTTTATATTATAAATACCAGCAAGTTCTCTGGTTTAATGTCTCTGTGGACAATATTAATGCCATGCAGGTACTCCAGAGCTCCAGCAAGGTTGTAGACCATGATGCAAGCATCTCTTTCTGTGTATTTGGCTGAGGACGTGATAGCATCAAATAAATCTCCTCCCTATAAAAACATCAACGCAGAGATTACATGTCAAAGCACACACAGAAATGAGGAGTAAACCGATATCAAAGTCAATTCAGCTTCCAGTGCACCTTGACAAGCTCCATAACAAGACAGAGCTCAGAGGGAGTGTCCACCTCTTCAATCAACATGATGATGTTCGGGTGTTTCACCTTCCGGAGCACAGCAACCTCATTCTCTATGAGATGTTCCTGGAAACATGTGCACACAAATGCTCCAGCTAAATGAGTAAGTGAATACACCAGCACCTCACATTTTCTCTCAAACATTTATTAGACTCTTTATTGTTGTTGGGATCTTAATTGGTACCAGGAATGTGTGATTTAGAGTGTCAATGTGTAAAAGTTGGGTTGATAATTTGAGTCAGGGGAAGAATAAATTAATGACCAACTCAGTCCAACTGCAAGGATCAAAGACACACAGGTGATACTGCCCTGTGTGTAGGCATTAATAATGCAAAGTAGAACTCTAGCATATGACCCTTCCTTACGAGTGTCTGTGTGTGTGTGTGTGTGTGTGGCTCTGAGCTATTCAAAGAGTGATAAAAGTGATAAAAAAAGAAAATGTCTAGAGCGAAACCTTTCCACGGCATTTGGCCTTGTCGATAATCTTGAGAGCAAACTCCTTCCCTGTGGACCTGAACAGAAACAGTGCAATTAGGGATGGCAATAAAAACGGCACCAAAGCTGCAATAAGGTCTGTAATTTAAATAAAGCGCTCACAAGATAGCCTCAGTAAGGGTGCAGTGCAGATCTTAATGAGCAAGCTGAGAGCACATGCTTCAGTAGTAACTCTGAGTATTTTCTTCCACCCAGCATCAGAGAAACGAGAGTCAACAGCTATTTTGATCAATGAAAGTATCTATCTATCTATCTATCTATCTATCTATCTATCTATCTATCTATCTATCTATCTATCTATCTATCTATC
>JAOXYM010000004.1:16070791-16086273 GCA_028567055.1 Leptatherina wallacei | reverse complement strand
TGTGTGTGTGTGTGTGTGTGTGTGTGTGTGTGTGTGTGTGTGTGTGTGTGTGTGTGTGTGTGTGTGTGTGTTCCATCACTTACACCCCTCTTTTGAGTCGCCGGAAACCCCCCCCCGTGTGTTCCGGGACCTCCCACTTTACAAATTAAGCACTGTATACAGCACATGTACCGCTAATACTACAAATCCCAGAATGCTCTGCTGGTGTTTTGACACTTCAATTAGGACAGTAATCGTAACATCTCAATCGGAGACGTCTGACTGAGGAACACCTTCACTTGATCCTGAGGATTTCCTCAGCTCAGAGCCTGAACCCAGATATTGATGAACTAGCATCTAAGAAGAGATGCAGGTATTTGGCTTGGACACATCCGAGTAGATCAGTGTGGAGCAAACTAAGCTATAATAAACGTTTTCTTGCTACTCCAAGCCATGGGCTTGAATGGTTCCACATTTATTGAAGGATACTATTAGTTAATTGGTTCATTATTTTATTTTAAAATTTATTATTAGCTTGTGGGAAAGGATATTGCTGAAATCAAATCAGAAGGCTGCAAAAAAAGAGAGGCATACAATTTTTATAAAAATTTATATTTAAGATATGAATGCCATTAATGTGTTTTTCTTTATCAGGAATTCGATTTTGCATGTGTTCAATAGTGTGTTATTTAGCTTTGCTTGTTCCATATTCAGTTAAAGCAAAACTTGTTTGAGTCCATATGAAAAGGTTAATTGTTTTATCTGGAGGAAATTTTTAAAAAATAAATATCAATGTTGGCAACTTTTTCCAAGTTTTACATTTTGGCCCACCGTGTATTTGAGTTTGACACCCCTGACTTAGGGTATCAAATGATCTACTGCTAGTATTGGACTCAGAAAAATCTTTTGGATTTGAGTGCTGCATTTGATACTGTGGATCACGGCGTTCTGTTAAATCGTTTACACCACCTGGTCGGCATTGAGGGCACTGCTTTGGAGTGGTTTACTTCGTATCTTAGAGACAGATGTTTCTCTGTCCTGTTAAATGATAAACTTTCCTCTTCAGTTCCTCTAAACTGTGGAGTTCTTCAGGGCTCAATCTTGGGTCCAAGTTCACCCTGTACGTGCTACCGCTGGGTTCCATTTCCAGAAAGCACAATATTTTATTTCAGTTATGCAGATGTATCTACCCTTAAATCCAGAGAACCCTGATTTCAGTTAAATCAATTACCGCATGCTTTCTTGAGCTCAAATGTCGGATGGCAAACAATTATCTTCAGTTAAATGATGACAAAACAGAAGTTATCATATTCGGTTCACCGGTCCAATCACATAGGTTCTCTGTCAGCTCATGTCCACGATCAGGCCAGAAATCTAGGAGTTATTTTTTACTCAAATTTGGCATTCAACAAACACTTATATTGTGTGAGGAAATCTTGTTTTTTCTAGTTAAAAAGAGTAGCCAAAATTAAGCCATTCCTCTTTAAAAAACTTGAAATGACCTCAGCACTAATTTCCTCTGTAACTCTTAGTACAGGTGTCTCAATCTGCTCTGTCTCGTCTGCAGATAGTTCAGAATGCTGCAGCGAGACTCATAACTGGAACAAATAAAAGAGACAGCATCACCCCAGTCCTCAGGTCTCTGCACTGGCTTCCAGTAAAATATCACATTGATTTTAGGATTCTTTTATATGTTTTTAAAGCTCTAGAAGGTTCAGCTCCAAAACATATTGTAGATCTCCTCTGCCCATATACAAGTTCAAGATGATATCTACAAATCAACTGGTCCTATCTGTTCCTGCAGCTAGAAGAGTGAGAAAGGGAGATCGTGCCTTCGCTGTTGTAGCGCCAAACCTCTGGTACAGCCTTCCTTTTTCAGTTAAGAACTCAGCCTCCATAAATAACAGAAAACTTATTTATTTTTCAAAGCTTTTGTGTGTCCTTAAAAAACCTTTTTGTTTTTCAGTTATTTTTTTGCTGTTTTTCTTTGTTTTTAACATTAATAAAAGTACTAAAGTGACATTTTTACTGAGTATGCTTTTATGTATGTTTTAAAATGTTGTTTATCTTTTTACTTGTGTTGATGTTAAGCACTTTGGTCAACCTCAGTTGTTTTTAAATGTGCTATATAAGTAAATCTGATTTGATTTTATCGACTGTAGGATGTATTATTGTACTTGTTGCAACAAAGCTTTGCTACAGTTACTTCACTTCTCAGTTCAGGCTGACATCAAACACATTGTCACACCATCAAGAGTGTGAGTACAGACTATTGACTGTAAAATACAGACACTGGATTTAAAATTCCTACCAAGTGCCAATATGTTTAAATGGCTATGATAATTGTCTTTGGTATGGGTTTAACTGAATGAACATTGTTTAAAGTTCCCCTCCTATTAAAATGAAGTTTTTAATGTGTTGGCATAATCATAAGATGCTATTTGTGTTACTAGACATGTCAGGGGAAAAACTAGCCATCAATGCCATAGCCAAGGTTTTCAGCATACAGTGAATCTCAGAAAGGCAGGGTCAGACAGCTCATATGTTCTACATAAAACATTGGAGGTACCAGTCCTGATTTCTTGGTGGTTGGGGCTCTAAAGGCCCACTCCATAACTTTTCATCCTTAAAACTCTGCATTACGGACTTGTTTGATAGCACAGTGACATCTATTGTGTGCATTTCTGGTGAAAATTCTTGAGAAAGTCGCTTGTTTCTCTCACAAGATCTGGAAACAACAGCAACAAGAGAAGTAGTTGGCTAGCTACAAGGGCAGTGAGCATAAACTAGTCAGAGAAGCTACTTTGTGTGTTTTGCTCTTGTTGTGAAGATGGTAAACCTGATATGTTTGTTGGGGAGAATGTGATGGTAAAATTACATTCGGTTGCCTTTATTTACCAACCAAAGATGTTAAACTACCACAAAAATGTGTTCAGTTGGTCCATTTCATTCCCATCAAACTTACCAGCGAGGACACAAGTCTTCAGTCTTTTTTTGAATGGCTGCTTGGCCATCAAACTAATTATCAAGTTAATACTAGTTATTGAACAATCTGTCTGGGAGAGAACAAGTTGTTTTTATTCATCCAGGCATTTAATTCAAACATCTGTACTGTATGGATCCATTTCTTGTCTCCCATCATTACTGTAGTCTTTGCTCTATTTTCTTATTCCAAAACCAAAGTCTGCAATACTTATGTAGAAATGGATATTTCTTGTCTAAGTTTGATTTGTCTGTCAGGCCTTGCTCCATAGACTGACACAGAATAAAATATGTGTGCCCACAATATTCATAAGCAGAACAAGAAATTTTGATCCAAGAAAAGGAGCTTATGAACAGAGCACATTGCCTTTGCTCTTGTCAACCGCCAGGATAAACAGTCAGTGGCCTCCTTTTGCCAGCCCTCTCCTGTAGTCCCTGTCTTGACCAATCAGTGAAGTTGACTGTTTGCAGGGTTTTGTTTTGGCTGGGTGACATTTCTTGGGGGTAAACTGAAGTTTGTCCTCAATGATGCGACACTCCCCCTCCTCTCAGATGTCTGACCTTCTCTTGCTCTCAACCATCTGGCTGTGTCCTCCAACTAGCCTGCTGTATTTTCTGCCCCTGCTACGCTTGGCAACAGAAGAAATGCAGACTGAAGCCTAAACATATCAGGGTCAGTTAAATATAACGTATTCTGAATTTCAAACTGAACAAAAGCAAAAGCTATATCATCATACAATCAGTAATATGTTCTAATATTTGAAGTCGTGGAATAGTCTTCCCTTGCTAGTTACTAAATAAGGACAATGTTCAAAAACATTCACTGCACAATAATGGATGCTGAGCATGCAGGAGAATGACCACTAATCATTGGATATGTAAGCCCCATGTATACCTCCAAACCCCCCTCACTCCAGCTCATCATTCTGAGCCAAATGACCATGAAGCAAAGAAGCTGGGTGAGGTTCCAACAGAAGGACAAAAAAAAAGCAGATCATGATTTCAGCCTCTTATCTAAAAGGAATTTAAGTAATCACAACACTCCCTTTTACAGTCAACTACATGTTAATTCTGTCAACAGGCTTAAGTTCTCACTTAAATTATAGCTTACTTAAGAATATGCAGATAGTGAAATGCCAGGGTTTGTCAGGGTGATACCAGAGTTAAAGCCAACCTGGTTATTAACTCTGAACTATTTCTCAGAGAGATGCAGCTTCATGAGACAGTTTAATTCTTCTGGATTAGAGAGGTACATCTCAGACACATGTATTACCCAAGACAGAGCAGGGGCAGCCCATAAAAGAGCAAGGAGAAAGCTAAGACTGCTACCTCAGTGCTGTGGGTTAGAACGAGCCCATAAACCACTCACTACTGAACATTATTGTACCTCTGAATAACTGACAATGTACAATGAAAGGGATTAAGCACATATAGACAATGGGGGAATGGATGGACATCTTAACATTTTTTGCAATGAGAGTCTAACATTATATAGGAGTGCTGTGTAAGTTTTATTAACATCAACACGTTATCTTGGATCTGAACTTTAACAATATTTAGAACGACTCCACTGAATGAAACAGTCTTCATCGGGACATTTAAAAAGTGAAACTCTTTTCTGTCCAGAGTGTTTTTTTATCACAGTATTTAGGTCATTTCTGGAAAATTGGTCCGCAATGAAGTTTGGAAGTGCAGCGTGACAGCTAAGTGTAGCTGTAACATGATGTATAAGTTATTTAGTCATTACAACATATGTTATATCCACACTGTAATGGGTAGGTTACCCGTTACAGCTAGAGTTCAAGAATTCATCATTCAGCAGAGCTGATTTTAAAAGTTGCTGAGATGTACATCTTTTTTTATTTTCTCTCTTCTTCTTTTTTTGGATTATTTTATTTATCATTTTGTATATCTGTACATACATAGACAAAACATATAAATATGTGAACATGAGGCAAGGATCGACAAACACTGGAATCCTTAGCCTATCAAACCCCCTCCCCCTCTCGAAAGAAGCAGAATAAAAAAGGTCAGCGCTTATTATAAAGACAAATGCAAAACACAGGAAATACACTAGTTTAAGTACTTGACATGAGAGATACATCTATAAGATTTAAAAATATGGTTGCCAAATTTTCAAAAATGTGTTGTATTGTTGTATTGTACATCCTGTTTATTAAGCCTGTATGTAAGTTATGTGTATAAAACTGAAGAGTCAAAACAGACTAATTATCATCAGAATAATAGTTAGACTTCCAGAATTGTTAGGGACATAACAATCCACTGGAGATGCATTAAATATCTATTGCAAGTTAAAATGACTGTCACACAAAACACTCAGTCCACAGGGGAAACTCCATCAGCCATGGAAGGCACATCTTCAGGTGTCCAGATCACTTGGGACATGCAGCTCAAGATCTCTCTCACAAAAACGTACACATAGCATCTGCTTAAACAGGCTTTCTTGCATTATTACACTAAAGTAAAAAGGTTTGAATACAGCCTTAACTTGCTATGGTGTCAACTTTCTTGCTAGGACAGTGAGAGAACTGCTGCAAAGAATGGATAAGGGCCAGGCAGGACAAAACAAAAAAAAAAACAGTTGAAATCACACAGCACACACAATGGACACCCTTCTCTGTCTATGGCCTCCCCACACGCTGCACAGCGTTGGGAGGTGGGGGTCTCTGTCTGGGTGTGCTCTCTGTCGTCTGCCAGCTTTTGTTTTCCTAGTTATTTAATCAGCACATTTTAAATAAATATAATATATATTTAAAAAAAATATAAATAAAGTATATTTATTTTGTCCATAAACTACATAGAACTCATTTAAATCCAGATTTATTTTGAACTGTCTCTAAAAAAATGGCACTGATTAACAAACTTAAGGTAAAGAAAGTAATTTATATAAGCTAGAAGAAGAAGGAAAACATAAAGTCAAACAACCCATTAGATGCATAACAAAGTGAAACGCAACTAGAAAATAAAAACTGATAAGACATCATCAACATGTTTTATTACGTGATCACATGCTGACTCCTCAGGAAAATAATATTCTAAAGGCTGTGCAATTTAAGAAATCGGCTTAAACCCACTGAAACAAGTCTTCTTCCACAATGGAATAACAGATATGCAAAAAAAAAAAAACAGAACAAAAACAAGCAGCAGAGCCAAATGGAAAAAAACTTAAAAAACTGGATAAAGAAAATAAGTGTGGTCATTTCCAGACGGAATTCAGTCCATAACAGAACAATTCACAAGCCCAACAGCATATCACTGAACCAAACTGAGAATATCCCTGTTCAGATGGTGTCACTGCACCCGTATCAGCTGGTGCTTCATGCTAATGACAGCACAGAACAATAGGTGGGCATGCAAATTTCATGGCTGTTGACCTAAATGCAGGCATTTAATCCAGACTTCACACAGAAAAGCCTGACAAGCACATGTGGCCTCGCCTCTAACCAACCAGAGGGAGATGGTCTTGTTCGTCTTTCTGTAACTACCAGTATATTTCCAGGAAGATATGCAAATAACATGATATTTGCAACTTCAACATGATAACAATGTGAGAAGAATTTAGGCAACTGTTGGCAGGCAAAAGCAGAGCAGCACAACCCCATTAGCACATGTAGTTTAAAACCTGAGCAGGTTTAGAGAATTGGGGCCAGGAGGCCGTCATCGTTAAGTGTGTCATTTTAGATGGTGCCAAAGTGCATCAGTGTCACGCTAATCAACATCCTCCTCCCACTACTGCATATATGCCTCAAAACTCAGAAATCCATGACCTATTAAATCTTGAGTACTGTGTAGCTCAATACCAAAAAAAAAAGAAAAGGCAGGACCAGAGCTAGCTGTGGCGCTTACACACACACACACACACACACAAAAATGACAATACAGTGAGGAATAAAACTATCACTGTCAGCTGGCTGTTCTTGCACAGCATGACATCAAATTGTCTGTGCCCTGATAAACTGCAGCCAGATTGTAGTCAATGAATGACTTTAAACTTTTGTTATGCACAATCTTCACATTCAGCAATTCTCTTGTCTCTAAATATTTCTAACATGTCCACAGGACCAGACAACTACACTGGGACAATCAGCATTTTCTGTAAAAGTGGTGGGGAAGTGGAATTCCCATCCTGTAGATATCAGAGTTTGGCAGCTTTACACTTTTTAAAAAACAAGCACAAGACTCTATCCATAATTGGTGCCTAAAACTACAATTAGGGCTTGACCCTTTAAAGATGCTGCTACAATTACGGTAGGGCCTTTTAATATTATCTATGCTTTGTAAAGATTATATTTTTATACTGTGTAATTGAGACTATATTGTTGTATTCATATAGCTGTAATTTATACTGTGGTGTTGTAATTGTATCTCGTATGAATGTGTTTTTATGTAATGTGTGGTCTTCATTTTGTATGTATGTGTGTTAACGGACGGACGGACGGACGCCCATCAGTTCATGCATATAACTCATCTCCAGTTTATTATGGAAGTTAAATTGAAAGTCCTATCAACTACAGCAAAAATGGAGATGCAAAATGAAAGAATCTTTTAGGCTACAGTCTTTCCCTCCTCCATTCTTCTGGGTGCTTCTTTATTGAAAAGACCTTTAAAGATTTCAGACAAACAAGCATTTCAGCCATGCAATCCAAATAACCCAAGGTCTGTTTCCAGCCTCCTGATAATGGGCAGACAGACTGTCATCCTGATAACATCAAAAAGTGAAAAGGATTGTGAAAGGCAGACTTATTTCAGGACTTCTAAATTAATTAT
This sequence comes from Leptatherina wallacei, assembly GCA_028567055.1. Classification (NCBI taxonomy): domain Eukaryota; kingdom Metazoa; phylum Chordata; class Actinopteri; order Atheriniformes; family Atherinidae; genus Leptatherina; species Leptatherina wallacei. The sequence goes on along the minus strand of JAOXYM010000004.1, from coordinate 16,078,524 downwards.
CATGCTGACAAGATTTAATCTTGTCAGCATGATAATCTGATTAATGTAAATCTTAAATGAAAGTCAAAGTTTAAGTTTATTTCTATAAAACATTTACTACAACCCTAGTTGGCCAAAGTGCTGCACAATTAAACAATTACACAGTAAAACAATAAATTAAGTAAAAATGAATTACATAAAACCAGAACAAAAAACAAAAGCAAGCAATAAAAATGTCAAGCTCAACTATGTTTAAAAGCCAGTGCAAAGAAGTGAGTCTTAAGAAAGGACTTAAAACCAGAAACAGACTGGGTAGCTCTAATGTGGAGTGGCAAACTTTATCACAACTTAAGAGCAGCAACCAATAAAGCTTTATCACCTCAGATTTGAGCATGGAAGAGGGGACCTTCAGAAGGAGCAGAGTAGAAGACCTCAGACCCCTGACTGGAGCAGATTGGTGTAGCAGCTCTAATAAATACAAAGAAGCCATAAAGTTTAAGGCTTTAAAAACAGGTAATAAAACTTTGTATTATTGAGTCTAATAACTAACGGGAAGCCAGTGCAAAAGTAGTAAGCACAGGGGTGATGTGATCCTATCATCTCTGCCCTGTAAGCAACCGAGCGTCAGCATTTTGAGTGAGTTGCAATTGGTGCAAAGACGACTGATCATGGCCGTAATACAGGGATTTGCAGTAGGCTAACCGGGACACGATGCGCCGGTGTATGACTTTTTCTAGGTCTTCCTTAAGAAGGTGGGGGGGGGAGGAGGGGAGAGGAATAAAGTAGGTAAATGGATCAAAGGAAGTTATTTTGGTACAAAATGTCTCATGATTTACTTAACCAGGTATATTGATGAACACCACCAAAATCCAGCTAATCAAGATTATTGTAACTGTGGATACCCATCTGTCGATATAAACATACACTGCCTGGCCAAAATAAAAAAGTTGCCAGCTGGATTAAACTAAGAAAATATGTACGTTTTTTAACACCAACTGATGCAATGAGTAGATTCTCATTTCTTCAACAACCATGTCGACAGACACATCCCGTGGCCATAGAAAAGATGTTAGTCTGATTAAGAAGGGGCAAATTATTTGCATGCATCAAGCAGAGAAAATCTAAGGATATTGCAGAAAATACTAAAATTGGGTTAAGAGCTGTCCAACACATTATCAAAAACAGGAAGAATAGTAGGGAACCATTGTCTTCCAGGAAGAAATGTGGTTGGATTGTTGTCACGATCACTTAAACATTTGGTGAAATCAAATAAAAAAAAACAACAGTAGAACTCATGGTTGTGTTAAATAGTTAAAGTAAGAATATTTCCAGACAAACAATGATGAGAACTGAAGGGATTGGGACTGAACAGCTGTGCAACCATAAGAAAACCACTAATGAGTGAGTGAGTGAGTGAGTGAGTGAGTGAGTGAGTGAGTGAGTGAGTGAGGCTAACCAGAGAAACAGGCTTCAATTTGCTAGGGAGCATAAAGCTTGGACTCTGGAGCATTGGAAGAAGGTCATGTGGTCTGATGAGTCCACATTTACCCTGTTCCAGAGTAATGGGCACATCAGGGTAAGAAGAGAGGCAGATGAAGTGGTGCAGCCATCATGCCTAGTGCCTACTGTACAAGCCTGTGGGGGCAGTGCTATGATCTGGGGTTGCTGTAGTTGGTCAGGTCTAGGTTCAGCAACATTATGTGCACAAAGAATGAGGTCAGCTGAAACCTGAATACTGAATGATCAGGTTATTCCATCAATGGATTTTTTTCTTCCCTGATAGGACAGCCATATTCCAAGATAATGCCAGGATTCATCGCATTCAAATTGTGGAAGAGTGGTTCAGGGAGCATGAGACATAATTTTCCACACATGGATTGGCCACCAGAGTCTGGACCTGAACCCCATTGAGAATCTTTGGGATGTGCTAGAGAAGGGTTTGCGCAGTGGTCGAACTCTCCCATCATCAATACAAGATTATGGTAAAAAATGTATGCAACACTGGATGGAAATGAATCTTGTAACATTACAGAAGTTTATCAAAGCAATGCCACAGCAAATGTGTGCCGTAATCAAAATCAAAGGTGGTCCAACAAAACAGAGTGTGACCTTTTTCTTTGGTGGAAACCTTTTTTTGGCCAGGAAGTGTAGTTTGATACACAGCCTGGGTTGACAAAGAATTAAATTAATAAAAGTGCTGTTTGGTTAAAATTCGAAATGTGTTTTTTGTTAATGAGTGATGCAATTAAACTTAAAACATCTGGTACATTTATATGTTCAAAACAGCTACTTTGAACACCAGCCCAAATTTAAAAACTTCCAGAGATAAATATAGAGTATTAAATGGATTTGTGGATGCCTTTACAATTAATGAGAGAACCTCTTATAATCAGAGGATGTCTTTCTTCTAGGAGGCAGGTATTTAAAGCCTCTTTTTTTCCTTGTAAGGTTTCCTTATGTGCATGTGAACTGTAGTTGAAAGCCAACTTTGAAACAAGAAAAAAATATACTTTTAGCTATCAAACCAATCATAACTTTATTCCTGAAATGGCTTTGAAAAAAAAAAGCCTTTACCAAATATTTTTATTGTTTAATTTTCATGGCTTCTTAGAATGTAAAGTGTCAGTCAAACAAACAAGGATGCATAACATGGTATACTGTGAAAATAGGTCTAAACATTACACAAAAACTTTAACAAGCTTTGAGTTATTATTTTTTTATAACATGGTCAGTGACAATTCTAACGCCAACTGGTGTGCATTATTTTCGTATATACGCACAAGTAGTTCTGTAAGTTAAATCCCCGTTATATCACTCTGTTAAGGGCGTCTCCATAGCAACGCATTATTCAACTGGTTCTAATCAGTTGGATTTTGACAGGTGAATGATAGAATCTCATTCCAGGATGGAACGTCAGTTAAACATGTGAAGTACATCGAGGCAAACATAGAATAGTTCCTATACTTCAACTCATTTAGCAAGTTGTGTAGAAAAATAATCATTTGTTATCAAATGTTTACCGCGTGGGACCATGGTATAAGCGGATTAAACAACTCGGACCCGTGCATCATATGGTTTTAATGCGTAGAAGTGTTGTGACTCCGAGTCGTGCATTAAAACCATATAATGCACGGGTCCTCGTTGTTTAATCCTTACTTATACCATTCAGTAGTGAGAATTCTAATAGCAACTGGCGTGCACTATTTACATATATACAAGCACACGTAGTTTGGCAAGTTGTATCACTCTGTTAGGAGCGTGCATCACCATAGCAACGCGTTAATTAACTGGTTCAGATCAGCTCACTTTTGACAGGTGAATGAGAAAAATCACGTTGTAGCAAGGAACGCTTGTTTAGCATAAAAAGTACATCCAGACAAACATAAAATAGTTCCTATAATTAAGCATATTTAGCAAATTTTGTGTAAAAAATAAACATTTGTTATGAAATGTTTACTGTGTGGGACCATGGTATAAGCAGATTAAACAACTCAGACCCATGCATTATACGGTTTTAACTCCGCTGCGCATCGTGGTGTTCTAGATTCCGCATTTTGCATTAAAACTGTATAACGCACATGTCCTTGTTGTTTGATCCTTACTTAACTCACAACCTTTGCTAAAGTCACAATATAATAATAATAATTCCCTCACATTTTCCACTAAGTATCAATCTATGGTAAAAATGTGATTTCTCTGTGACATCAGTAATGTTTTAACAATAACAGTACCACAGCCAGCCTATTTTTCTTTTTTGTAAGGGTCACATTGGACTAAAGGCTACATCAGGTAAAAGACAGGGAAAAACTGGGCTGAAACCAGCTTCCCCCAATCACAGTGCTACAACAAGCAAGCAAACAAACAAACAAACGGAGGTTGGTGAAAAGGCAAAGTTTTTGAGGGAGTAAGCACACTCCGAGTTGACAGGGAAGCAATCTGATTATTTTACATCATTTTCCTAATTGTATGAATTACAGACCAAGTGAATATATTCCCAGGAAACCCATATTAATTTTCAGAGGTCATGTAACTAAATAAAATCATGTAAAATATATTTTGTAGCATGGCTTTTGTAGCATGTTTTTAAAGAAATTTCTCAGCAGTCTATGCATCTGACTTCAGTTGTAACTTAGCGTAGCCAAGGTAATTCTTTGCTCTCTCACTGTAGATATATACATCTACTACAACATTAGGCCTGATCATCTCATTAAACATGGCCAGATGTAAGAAGCCAGTGATTGGAAGCTCTGAAAGTATCTTGATCCCTAAATCTGTATTTAAACAAAAAAAGTAATGAATAAAGAAAATAGAAAAGGTTACAAACAACACTATAAAATATGTGGATTTCATCATCTTGGATAAATTAACATGTTTATTTTCGACATGTGAAGCATGTTTACACAAATCTGAATTCCTCCATGATTCAACAACAAATGGATTTGACCAAATAAGCTGAATGATTTCCATTGTTTCCAAATGAATAGTGTTTCCATTTCAATACTTCAACTTTCACCAGTTCACCGAGGTCTCTGCCACACTCTTTTTATACTTCAATTACTCAGTGAAAACCGCATTTAGAGAAAAACCAGTAACTACTGAACTGTTTCCCAATTAATGAATGCGTTCGCTAAATAATGAAAATAAGGAAAATCTTATTTTCTGCCTGCCTAGTCAGCTTTGAGATGTAAAACAGGGTTTTCTCTGAAAAGCACCAGCTGACTCTCCTGGCCCTGATAATCAACATCTACAATCAACAGTCAGTCTGAAGAGCAGCTTTGACTCAAGGAGAGAGGGTGGACAGAGGTGTATTGTGCAGGCACACTTACCCACAATTACACATCTATGAACACACAACCGCAAACACACCTGACAGCTGCACTTTAACCCTTCTTTCCAGCTTATGGTTCCAATTATCTGGTGGTGAACGGCATCCCAGTTGGGGGCTTCTGTGCATGCATTTATGTGTGTGTATGAGTGTGCCAGAGTGTATTTGGGGGGTTAGGCTGCAGCGCCTGCAGACCAGGTGGCTGGGACCTCCGATTTGATTTTTGGAGGAGCAGATGGTGGGCTGCTGGAAGGCATTTAGAGTGCATCTGTCTGCATGTGTTTATGGGTGTGTGAGGGACTAAAAGGGATTTTTTATAGAATCAAGAGAATCTTTAGTCAAACTGGAATGGAAATATTGCTTATATACAATCAGTTGCCACCTTATTAGGTACTCCTTGATAAAAGTAATGTAAATAAAAACCTAAATAAATCTTTAACCAAAATTCTAGGTTCACTTAAAGTGCTTCAAATGTTGCAGAGCAGTGTACCATCATTAGGTGTTAGCAGATGTTACTGTTGAATTGTATTGCATTATAAAAATAGTGTCCAGCCCTTTTATTAGGATGTGAATCTGACATCAACTCACAATTCAATTTGATTCCGATTCTTGGGGTGACGATTCCATTCTGTATTGATTCTTGATTCAAACCTATCTTGATTCACAAAAAATACTCTTAGTAAAAAGGGTGCCAATTCCTAGGATTAACTACATTCCTGTATAAGCTAGAAGGAAGTTTTCAAGGATAATCAAGTGATTCAAAAATTGAAAATACACAGAAGCAATCTTTTGTCAAAGAGGTGACATTTATTTTTGCGTACCTAGCAAACTTTAACATTTCTTTGTCACTTAACAATAACTTTGAAAGTAGTCTGTCAAACACTTTTAAAGTCTTAAAAATATTGATTCTTGGAAATTTTGGATCGATTCAGAATCTTCATAAATAAGAATCTCGATTCTGATGTGAATCAATTTTTTTCTGCAATGCTACCTTTCATATTCGTAGAGAGGAAAAGAAACACCCTGATGATACTCCAAAACAAATCTAGCTTTAACATCACGTTTTATTCGCTCTCTGAGAGTTTTACTTCTTTCTCAGGAAAAGAAGTAAAAAAGGGCTTTTCATTTAGTTCTCCTAGTATTTATCATGAGCAAAAACTGGCCTCGGCTTAAGTTAAAGGAAGCACTTAGCAACTTAATCTGACTGCTATCAACATGGACAGAGTCTTATGATGTGTACGGCTCTGGTCTCAGGATCAGGTTACAGGCTTATTGGGTTAAACCTCTAATTTAGACTCAATCCAATTCTGAGTCAATCCTATTGAAGCCAAGAGCGTGACAAGTCAAAAGGAAAAGTTTACTCCTACTAAGACCTGAGCCACCCTAAACACATCCATACAGCTACATACAAATTACTTTGAGAAATACGAATGAAGACAACAATAAGATAAATTATATTGCGATTTATAGTCTTCCTTATGACCACTAACTTGGCTTTAGTGTGTTTATAGGCCAGCTACAATTGTACTCCTAAATAAAATTGGTATCATTTGGAACCATAAAGTATTAAAAGGTCCCATATTATGCAAAATTCACTTTCTAAAGGTTTTCTAACAGTCATATGTGTCCCCGGGCAGTGTATGAGACTCAGGGATAAGAAAATCCTGTCACAGCTCTCTCTCTTCCTTGCTCCAATTTTCGAATGTGTGCTCAAATGGGTGTGCCTGAAAATCTTTCCCCAAGTGACGTTGAGAAGGGAAACAACCACTCGCGGCATAGTAGATGCTAGGGCTAACCCCGGCGCGCCAATGAGTCGATGTAAATCGATTATATAAATGCGTCGATTTATATAGCACGCGTCGGAAAAAAGACAACAAGTTGAACACGCTTATTTTGGAGTGGAAACGGAAACCAGTGTTGTGCATGAACGAGTTCAATGAACCATCGTTCATGAACTCGTTCATATTTTGGATGAACGTGAACTGAACTGACTATAACTTCCGCCTGATGAACGTTATTGTGAACGCGTTCATTCTGGCACTCGTGAACGGCGTATTTCAAAGTTCAACTTTGTTCAAGAGTGGCAGATTTCTAAGCCGTCCGAACCTACCATACAGTAGACTGAAAAAAATAAATAAAAACCCGGCCCTACCTACAGACACACGTGCAAAACATCCCTTAACAGAATTATGAACTAGTTCATTTTTGGAACCATGAACTTAGTTTAAAAATTTGAATTATGAACTAAACATATTTGTTTTTACAATTTTTTTTCCAAACAAATTTCATTTGTTTACATCAATCGATTTTCAGGGGTTTGTGAGAAGAATGCAGTCACTAATTATTCAGGTTACAAAACATTTATTATTTATTATTGCAGTTATTGCACACAATTTAGTTTGTACTGTGCACATGATTGTAAACATGTATTTTGTAACAGGATTTTATGTTAAGAGTGGTTAAGAATGCTGCTAAACTCAGTTGAGATTGCACAAGATTTTGGTATTGTTTAATGAAATGTTGAATTAAGAACACTTTTAGTATTTATTCTGGGTAAATTTATTGTTATATTAAATCAAGCAACAAGTCGTTAGATCAATCAATCGAAAAAGAATCGTTACATGCATCAATTAAAATCAAAAAAATAATTGACAGTTTAATCGATTCTGAAACTAATCGTTTGGGACAGCCCTAGTAGATGCCGCCATGGACCCGCCCCCCTAGATACCCGAGCCCGCCCTCTAAAATCTCCGATCGTAGGCCATTATTTCTCCTCACAAACTCTCAACAATGAAGAAGCTAAGAGTGAAGCACGGCAGTTGCTCTGTTAATGGCTGCATCAACGAGCACAGAAGTCTGTATATACTTCCTTCATCTGAGCTCCTGAAGACCCAGTGGATGGAGTTCATTTTTGATGGACATTTACCGG
>JAOXYM010000004.1:16004203-16016076 GCA_028567055.1 Leptatherina wallacei | reverse complement strand
GGGCAAAAAAAAAATCGCAAAATTTTACCCGTGATTCAGCCGCGATACGCCCGCAAAACGCAGTGTGACCGGGCCTTTCAGACTGTAGCGATTCCCCAGCCATCTTCAGTAGTGTAGTTTTAATTTTCTTCTGTTCAGCTGCCGTCTTGTTTGGGAAAAATTAATCGAGAAGGATTGGCAGAAAGTCAGTGTATTAGCATGTTTGATCATTACATATACATTTGGGTGATCAGCAACAAACTGACTTACTGTAACTTTTAGATGCGATATAAAACATAGCTGCCCACTGCTTCTTTTCGGGCATTTTTTTGATTCAGAATATCATGTTGAGAGTTTTTTATATGCATCTATCATCGAATAAGATACCTAAAAATGTTTTACTGCCACTATTTCGTGCAAGATTTAATGATCCGGTTTGGTTATGTTGATTTATATATTTAATAGCAACATGATCTGATTAGATTTAGTTGATAGCCAGAAAAGTTCTCAGTTTTCCTAATTTATACCTCATAAAAAAAAATCCAACCCAAATTCATTGTCCATGTTTAATTATTGTACTCTCTACCCTGAAAATATCTATTAGGCTCACAGTGCTCTGTGCCTGCTCCAAGGTATCTGTGTCTGTTTATTTATACCGCATTTCTCCTTTGCATGATTTTTCTGTCCTCTCAGTTTGACGTGTTTATTCAGCTTTACATGTACAGTGCACACTTGTCTAGAGAGTAGATACTCTGTCTGTGTGTTTGTGCATGTGCTATAACAAGGCTTGCAGCTCTGTGGAGACTGATACAGCCTGTTACCTTGGAGGCAACCCATATGGCAGGAGCCAAAGCGATGTTGACGGGATCACTGCCACCTTGGTCCTAATGAGATCCAGCTTAGCCCTAATGTCAGACAGGATGACAGAAAGAGGTGGGCCAAATGACAGCCAGCCAGCAAGACCAGGAAGCAGACAAACATAAACAAAAAAATATACGTGCATTCATACAATGCATGTGTGATACACACATATATATATATATACCATAAATAGATTCAGATATGTGTCAGGTAGAATACAGGCACAATATTTTAATTTTCTTTGTCAGCAGATGCTGACTTGTTTCAGTGCCCTGTCACATCAGTAGCAGTGACAGATAAACTTAAGTTGCCTGCCTGGAATTTAATAGTACACTGCAGGAAATCTGTGGTGCTGTCCAGCTTTGGATAGACTACATGTTGCCCAGTCTCTGTATCTCATTGGCAAAAATGTTACATAATCATTAAAAAGCACAAGCAAAACTCTTTGATCCACTGAAGCCTTGGATGACAGAGTGTTGAATCCCCTGACTCCTTTTTTCTTACTTTAGTTTCCACTTTAAATGGTTTTAATTAAAAGTGGCTGCTCATCTGAGTAGCCTGGAATACTTTGTACAAAACGTTTTGACTTATACTCAGAAGAGAGGAGGAAGAAGAAAAACAGGAGGCTTGAAAATGTTATATTTATCCAATGTTTTTTTTAAAGCCTAATGCTAAGACAAACTCCCTAAGACAAAGTCAGAGTGGAATATTTGAATGATGAGAGCTTCTAAAATGTATTCCTCCAGAAAATAAATAGTCAAATGAATCATTTTTAAAAAAAGATAGACTATCATAAAAAAAAACATTACACTGAGTAGTATAAGAGATATTAATATGGAAATTATAACAAAATGGCCCACATCAGGATCAGAAATCTGGATTATGTTTGCTCACCGCCAAATCTCCAAATCTCTTTTCACCCTATCTAGGGCATTTTTTGTATTAGTTTCACAGTGATGTTCCAAATAGAAATACCTCTAAAACTTTGCAGCCCTTTGACCCTCTAATTTCTAAATCCCACCAATTAAAATAACCCAAAACATAAGCCAGCAATGTATGATAGAATTTTTAGCATTTCACACAAGTTTTACCCTGTACTGTTGCGATGGAAAAAGCAGCACCATATGATGGCGTTTTCCTTGCTCTAAGCTTTGCAGCCAGTTTCTGTGGCTCTACCTCACAAAGAAGCAGACAATTCGAGCAGGGAAAATGCTTTACACTGGACTCTGTTCAACTCTCAATGTTCTGCAGAGGGATGAAAAGGCATACTCCTGAGAGAACACTAATACGGTTTTAATTGTATGTTCCTCCACTAAATTAATGGATGGAAATGATTTGATTAATTCTGACACTGCTGGATACTAATATCCAATTAAATCCCAACACCAGGCATGCACAGGGGCTCCCAGTGCATTATGGGTTCCTAACTATAAAGTGGGCAGCTGTTTCTTTGGGTTGTGAAAAGGATGTTACTAGTGAAGGTGTCGGGGAATGGCTACAGGTCTCATTTGCCTGTCCAGCCGACATAACATTGTGGCAAAGATGTTGTCTTGTGTTGCATGCAAGTACTTTAATTATGTGCATTCTCATGAGTGCTGGTGAATATTTAATTATATGGTAGTAATTAAGTGGAGAATATGATAATTTAATTGTGCTAGATTCCATCTTAAGCACTATGTGGACAAACTTCAAGTCACTGGTTGGTATTTTTCCCACATTTGTGTCGCCCTTCTTTCATTGTGTAAATCAGTAAAATTAAAAAAATCGTGTCAGCTTGCTTCAAAAAAGGCCATGACAATCCTCTGAGTTGATTTTCTTTTTTGTTTACGTTTTTTTTTTACAAATTTAGATAGTTATTTACAGATAGTTATTTACATAACAGTAGCAGACTTCTGAAGTTGCAAAAACGGTTTAGGAAGTGCTAAGATGTGTTCACCTTGCCTCCATACTCTCTAGATTAAACCCTGATGGGATGTAATAGCAAGCCCAATCCACAAAGACCCCACAACTCACAAAGCCTGAAGGATCTGTCGCGAACATCCAAGTGTCATACACATTCTTGTGCTCTTTACAAGTCAGAGATTTTTATTTAGCATGATTTGGCCCTATTTGTTAGTAGGTTGGTGGTTATAATCTTATGGCTGAATTAAGAGGGTTTATTGTATGAGAAATATTTTGAATCCACTTCACACATTAATATACAGCAAGTTTCTGGCAGCTATAGCATATATTGATTACAAACTAAGCACCATGGAGAGCAAAACCAATCTTAACTTAGAAGGAAAGAGGCCTTTACAGTCACTTTCAAAGGAAAAAAAGCCTTTACAGTCCACTGATGGCCTTCGCCACACTAGAACTTTCTGTATGTTTCAAAGATAAAAAAAAAAGATAAATAAATTTTGACTAGTTTGTATTAAAAGAACACACATGAATAAAACACATAAATGAAAAAAAAAGAAAAATGAACAGCAAATACATTGAGCCCGCAAAGGTCTGGTTCTTTTCAGTCCTCATTGCACCCCAATGTGGGTTGGTATGAGTGGGTTGGAGGCTGTGTAAAGCAGAGCTGAGAGGCGGTATTCAAGGAATGAATAGAAAGAGTTGGTCCAAGTATTATAATTTTACTATCTGCAACATTTAAAAATGTGTCCCTAATTGTACTTCTGAGCAGGATTAAAAAACCTATAAAGAAAAGGAAAAGTGCTTCCATTGAGTTTTCTGTTTTGACAAACATGTTCATGAACCTGAAGAAGAGGAAATATGATGCGGTAAAAATGTACTCGGGTAAGTGTTTCCATTGATGCGGTTGATCTTGAGCTCATTATAGATCTCATAGTGCCCCTTCATAGAAGTAGCTTAATACTATCATGCGATTGATAATAACCGCCTAATGGATTTATAGACTCATGTTGGGATGTAGTTTACCTTTTCACTGGATATGCAAAGCAACAAATAATAATTAGCTGTCATTGTGAATGTCCTCAGTTTGGTTTTTAAATGATTCATTCATCCCAAGAGCAGACTATTAATCCCCAATTTACCTTGGTATTATTCTTTGGAATGTTTTTATCGGCCAGTCAACCATTGTACCTTGCCATGCTGTAGCTCTTTTCTTCGCCAGTAACGGTTCCTTGTATAATTTTTCAGTGTGCACAGTCACATGAACTGTATTTACAGCAGCAGTGGTCAGATGTTAGTTCAGCAGCTGAAGAGTCAAATATTTCCCTTGAGAGATGGTGGAGACCTAAATAGAGCAAAAGAGAGTGATTATTGGAATGCTCTCATGTTGGTTGCTGTTGTCGATTGGAGAAGATTACTTTTTTTTTTTTTTTTTTTTTTAGAAAGAAAACATCCTAACAGATCCACCATGAAAGCTTCATGAAGTGATAATATGTCTGTGTTGTGCTTGTTGCTACTCCCAATAATCTATTTATTCTGTCTAAATGGGAAAATAATCAGAATACACAATGCATTTACTTTCCATTTAAATAGTTATGTTGAATTAATTTGTGAATCACTGCTAAAAGGAGATAGTAGATACAAGATCTTCATTTTGTCCAAATTTCTCTTATCTGCCACCAAAAACCGAAAAACAAATTTTGCTGAATGATACTAGAGAAGCACAGATGTGAGCTAAATATCTACATCTATCTTAATAGGTAAAACCATGTGTATAATGAAAGCCAAGTTTCTTTTTCCAGCTTCATGAATGGATGTTTCTTACCTTGGGCTATTTGAAAGAAGGAGCAGTGATTTTTTTTTTTTAAAGAACAAAGATGATACTGTATGGCACAATGATTGGGTGCATTTGTTGCACATAAAAAACAAAAGCCGTGTTAAATGTCTCCCATTAGCCTCCCCATATTGAGCCATAAACACACGGGCACACACCCACGCACAAACTCCACCAACAAGACAAACAGTACACAATCTAGACCGGACTTAACACTCCAATAAAAGTGTGCTACTTGCTGGCCAAGGTTCCTGGGATTTCAATGCTTGTCTTGTCCTCGTTTGAACTTCTTCCTGAAACACAGTCTGGTGACAGAGGGCCAGATTTCCGCTAGGGCCGGGCCTGTAGCTGGAGATCTACTCTCTGTTACCTACCGCTGACATTCCCTTCTGTTGTTGAGGTTATTAACAAACTGCATAAAGGAGGCGGAAACTGAATACCAGGACTGCAACAAAGCATAGTGCATGCTTCTGTGTTGTGATGAATGCCCTGATTTTTATAGCTAGCTGCTGCGTGAATTACTGAAGCTGAGTAGCAGTCTTTTGTGCACCAAGTACTTTGTTTACCTATCATGCAAGAAGTCTCAAAGATTTCTCAGGTTTTTTTTTTCTACCAAGTCATGCCACTTGTAGGGGCATTTTATCTAACAAGAATACAGATCAACTACAAGGACACTGCAGCTGAACAGAAATATTTGTTTGTCAAGGTTATTGTAATTTATTAGTTTACCATTTAATTTAGAGCAATAAAAATAATTATATTTCAAGTGGAGAAGAGAAGCCGTCTCTGCTCACTCTCAGCATATTATTGGCTTCCTCTTGTATCCCGATACACTTGACTGAGCAAACAAGGCATGCCTTTAACATTCATGTTTTATAGGAGCTTGCCCAAATGCTCATGCCAAAGTGCTTACAACCAAGCCTGGTGTATGTCTTGCCAATTTCTCTGTGGAAAGGATGACATAAAGGATGACACCTCCCAAATAATGCTAATTGTTCAGCTTGAAAGGTTCCCAAAGTAGGTCATGCATGGTTGGCTCAAATGAAGAAAGTGAATTGTGTGTTTTTGTGTTTTGGTTGGAGGGATGGAAGGGGCGGGGGGGTAGTCAGAGGAGGACTCTGTGGCCTTTTACATAACAGTTTCACTACCCCCCCCCCCACACACACACACACACACAAATCCACATAGACAGACATATTCGCAAGTGTTTTAACATCAGCAGATCCTATGATTTAAAAATGTGTAATTGTGACAAAGTTTCTATGTTATAGTATCACCTCATTTATCATTTTAGTATAAGCACTAGTACTGGTGAAGTATTCATGGAGAGGAAGGATCTTTTATTTGCAAATTTCAAATTCAACCTCTTCTCTGCTCCCCTTTAGGCTTTTGAGTGTTTTGATGCAGTGACCTTCAAATATATACAAATTGTTTTAAATTTATTTTGCATTCATTTGCTCTGCTGCCTTGATATTAATTCTCGGATGGTGTTTTTAATTAGTTCACGGCAAGTGTTAAGCATATCTAAATTGGGTATCTTTAAAAATTTTGATTAAATAATAAGTGGAAAACCAAGCTATGCATTATAAGCATCACTTATGCCGTGGATACATTGAATGAAAAAAAGTGCATATGGACCTAAAGAAATGATTGTTTGGTTTGCAGAAACACACTATAATGAAAATCTTACTAGTTTACTGCTCTGCTGGAGGGAAAACCGTTCATGATTTGTGTGTGTACTTTGTCAAGTATTTAGTTGAATCCATAAAGCACTGTCCTGCAGAATCCTTGTTATTCAGGATTCAGCTCCTCCAGGGACACAAATCATGTATGTAGCCCTGCAGCACCCAACGAAACATTGACCCAGATAGTAAAAGGAAGCTTTTAAGGACCAAAACCAGCTCAAGGAAAGAGATAATTCATTATAACTGGACCTGTTGCAACAGAGAGAATTTACTTGTCTTACTCTGCAAAAAATAGGTAAACATGTTTGTAAGAAGTGCAATATGATCCACGTTTTAGTTGTTCAGCAGAAGTTAGAAACAATGTCATCTAAGGGATATTAAAAGGTCAACGTTCAAATTATACATGCTAAAAAAAAAATCCTTTTCTTAGTTAAAGTTTCATCTTTTCATTCTATTCAAAGGTTTGCTAGGAGAACTGGAGCCCATCCTAACTATCATTGGGCAAGAAACAGGGTATGTCGTGAACACAGAAACAGAAACCCATGCATGTTCATACACTCTTAGAAAAAAAAAGTGCTGCCTATAACCACATAAGGTTCTTCGACTGGTCCTCACCGGGGAACCCTTATTGGTGGCTGTTAGAACCCTTTGTAAGGGTTTTAACTGAACCTTTTCAGAGGGTTCTGACTGGAACCTTTCATAAAGGGTTACACCAGGTGTGGCGCCAGGATTTAATATTTGGATGGGCCGTGGAAATTTTGAGTTGGGCCTTAATTGAATGGGTTGATAATAATATAAATTTAGGCTATACTAATAAGAGGGTACATTATTTAAACTATGGGCGGGCGGTATAAACGGTATATGGTGGAAATATGAATTTGGTCTGTGGTAGAGATTTTGGCTATACCGGCCTACTGCAATAGCTGCACCTACTTTCAAAAACACGGAGCGGGTTGGGGAGGATGAGGTGCTTCTTGTTAAGGAGACCGGTGTAACATCGGTCATATGGACCTGACAGAGAAGCGATTGAAAATGAATCCCACCGAACGCAGAAGGTGTGGGAGCACTGCGCTCTGTCTGCAGCCGACATTTGTGTACAACTGAAATGCAACATTAGTCGAAACACACAAAGGCCAGGCTCTCAATGCACGCTGCAATGATATTAATCCTCTCTTTTACTGGCGAAGTTTGCCGCCTTACTTTGGGAAAGTGGGGGAGACGAATCGGTGTCACTATGAATCTGAGGGGGACATATTCCCTCTGTCCCTAGTGCCATCTATGCCATTGGATGAATGTAATATCCAGCATTGGTGACATAGAAAGGAAAGACAAAAAGTCAGTTAGTAGTAAATCATCTTTTGTTCAATGTCTAAAACTAATTTACAATAAAATACATAAAAGAAACAAATGTTAATATTAAGATAATCTACCTTTCCCCATAAAAGTCCTTAGCTAGTCATGCTTGGTAAAATAAGATAGTAGATTTAAACTTACTTCTCAGAGGTTTCAGATGTTCTCACATTAACCCAGCTTCTAATCCAAATTCCTTCACAGGTGATCACATGACTGAATAGCAATCACCACTGACATGTCACACCTGTTCTGTTGAAGAAGGTGTAATGCATACGGAAACCAACATTCAGCTACCATAGGGCAACCAACTGGGCATCCAGCTTTATTTTACCTTCATTTTACATGGAGGTAAAATAAAACCTAGAGACATGGTGGAAATTCCATCTCCATTAATATTCATTGCCAATGATTGTTTACCAAATTCATGCAAACAAAAGGTGCTTCCAAGTGTCAAGATGGCTGCTCTGATTTGTAGAACCATTGTTATTCAATTTTTCAATTTAATTTATTTATAGAGCGCTTTTCATACAGAAGCAACACTAATGGCTTTACATGGTAAAAAAAAAAAAAAAAAACGAATTTAAAACCTTCATACAACAGTATGTAACAGAAATTTAATGAGGCAACGACCCTGCAGATTGAGCAGGCAAAGCTACCGGTGTAGAGGATCCCCATGAGAAAAACAGTTAAAGTTAAAAAGTAATGGCAAGATCAAATAAGCGTAAAAACAATAAGAACAGATAAGAGCAAAAAAATAAAAATACACATAAAAGGAGTTCATGACAATAAAAAAAATTATAAAATCAATAAATAAAAAAAACTAAACAATCAGCAGCCACGATGTGGAACACATGGTAACACTCAATGAAGCTCGTGCCAGACCACATACTTCAGTGTGAACACTTCATAACATCCACCAATCAACATTCAGGAAAATGGTGCTTGACATGACAGACCTCCTGGAAAGCATCAGCGGCTAAACTGCATGCTAACTGGCTGAAGCAAACTCTTAAAATTCTGGCCCCATGGGCGTGAGCTTCATTGTGCTTTCCTGTGTCATCTACACTGTAGATGCTGATTGGCCCTCATGTAAAAATGGTGCTAGAAGTCAGCCCCATGTTTTAACTCTTCAACTGACTGGTAAGCACAGTTGTCTGTCATAGAGACCAAAAGCCAGTCTTGGAAAACTGTTTCGCAAAATGGTGTGTTACATTAAGCTAGTCCTATGACATGACATGACTTTTCAGACTTTTGCAGAACCAGCAGAACGGACTGATGAGAGCGTTCCATGAATATTTGAGGGTGATGATATCCTAACACCTATACTTTCCCCAGGCCTTGAAGAATTTTTTTTCTCAAAAAGGGTTAGCTATCTGCATTAAAGGGGTTCCTACATATATATATATATATATATATATATATATATATATCCTTACAGAGAACCCTTGAAGAACCCTTGATGGACCATTTAAATAAAAAAGGGATTTTCAGACGCAATTGGTTCTTGGTAGAACCCCTGCACTTTACATAGAACCCTTTTGGAACCCTTATTTCTAAGAGTGTACCCGTACCCATGTTATACCAATGCCTGTGTTAGTGTCAGCAGTTAACTTAACATGCATGTGTGTGAAGTAAGTCAGGAACGCTGCAGAAAATATACAGGAGAACCTGCAGACAGAAAGGCCAAAGATGGAAGCAGTAACCTTAGATCTGCCCTGTATGTTTTATTTCAGTCTAGGTTTTTGTTGGGACTCTTAACAAGTGTCATTTCTCCAATTTAACACTTTCAACCTTAAAAACAATGGAAAGTTGTGCTTTGTAGCTTGTTGATATTGAAAAAGGCTGTAATGGAACCCAAACCATGATCTTTCAGAAAGAGAGAAGTCATGTCAGTGCATCTGAAAACTTAAGGTCTAAAAATAACAAGGAAAAAATGCAGAAACTGAAATATGAATGACAATTAAACTGGGTCTAAAAATATTACAAGTAACATGGCACCTGACGTGACATGAACTCAAGCCTGCCAGGTCATAGTACAGGTCATTTGACAGATGTTAACACCCCCTTCTATATGTATTTGGGGGTCTTTCTTTTTCTTTTTTTTGTACAGCAAAGATTTTAAAAAAATTGACACTTTGCTCATATAATAGCACTTAAATCGAAAGGAAAAGACAGACAATCAATAGGTCACAATTTTAATTCTTTTTTTGTGAAACCATATTGATGTGACGCTGGATAGCCCACAGCTGTCCCAGGACAATTAAAGTACATGAAATTTGACCATTCCTTTAAGAAGATGATGATGCTTGCTGTACATGTATTGATAACATTTGTTCTGGATTAGAGTAACCATGATTTTTTATTTACCTCCACTGTTTTAGGAAGTTTTGGAGTTCTGAGAGACCGACAAAGGTCTGTTATCAAACTGTAATCATTTTTTTTTAATGTGTCTTTGGCAGAGAATATTGCAATCTGTGAAGTTCCAAAAGCTGGCACTGAATGTCAGATTCATAATCTTGTTGATTTATTTGTTGATCGGCTTGTTCCAAATTTGAATTCGAAGCGGATTTGAAGATACCAGGGAATTGACGGAGCTTGTGTTCACTATTTTTTTGTTCTAGTGACTGCTCGGTGGTAAAGACGAGACAAGCCTGATCATAGTGAAAACAAATTAATATAAATGAGGTTGTGCTTGTGAGTTAAAAGTTGACAAGACTGAACAACTGATAAGATATTAAAATTGTCCAAAGCTTTGGGAAATGCTCAGATCCAGCTGTTCTCTCTGTGGAGGTAACAGAACTGAACCTGGTATAAACAAACATTTGCCTGTTCAGTGTCAGCTTTTTGTTTGGCCTGCCCTCCTCTGACTTGGCTACAGCTGCCAGTTTGACTGCTCTGAAATAGAAGAGAGACAGGAGCTTTTGGGGATTTTGACTGTTAAGCAGGAGCTTTCTCTTTTATTCACAATCTTATACAGCTGCTGGACCTTGGAGAAAATGAAACAAGCTGACTCACCATTTTAATGCAATGCTGGATTTTCAGCAAAGCAGAGGAGCACATTTATGCATTGATTTTGTTGCTTGTTTAACCAAATGCAGGCATGTTCAAAGACTGATACCCACTTTGATGGAGTTTAGTATCATGAGAGCCCAGTACCTTCTAAAACATGTTTGTGTATAACTGGGGTTTTTCTACATTGGAAGAATAATTGAACTGCAAACCCATTGTGTGGAAGGCAACAATAGGCTTGACTTGGACAATACTGTCATCACTTAAAAATAACATTTACCAACAAAATCCTCAGTTTTACTTTTAATATTTATGTATCTATTTGTATGATGCTTATATTAATTTAATTTACCCATAAATACTTGAACAACTGTTGGTGAGCTTATTGGTTGTCAACTTTAGGATTCAAAATTCAATAACATTGTTCTTGTATTGCAATTCAATTGATATAATATCCAATTATTAATGATGAAAACTTTAGTGAAAAATAAATTTTCTACAGATTATGCTAATCCTGCACCTGTTAGCAGCTCTCTTTCTGATGCTATTCAGCAGTCAGAGAAATCTGTGGTCATCTGCAATCCAATTTTCTTTGGCGCGGCATATCGATTTAGGGTTTGCACCAAGAATGCTCTGGACATGATGGAGGCTTTCAATTATAAGCATTGTGTGTGCAAATGTGCATGATACTGAGTAACAGTGATTATCCTAAAGGATACAGTAATTCTTTCTCTCATAATTTTTTTATTATTGTCCCATTATGGAATTAAAGGGATACTGTGTAACTTTTGGCCACTAGGGGTCCTAAACCTGTAATTTCCCCCAAAATTAAACTTTTGACCCAAATATTATACTAATGTGGGCATTAATTGATGATTTCTGGGGTCAGTACAGTGTTTGACACTTGTCGACGCTCCGAGGGGGCTGCCCGCTTCAGAAACCAGACATTGTAACTTTGCAGGAGTGGATCCGTCTCTCATGGGATCATGTGACCTGCAGCGCTTTGCTCTAAAGCTATAAAACACAATGGGCTGTGCTTCATGCTACTTTTTCCTTGAAAGTTTGTCAATTGTGAACAAAGTAAGAAGGTGAACATGGTGTCTGAGGAGGCCAGAAAGAGAAAGACTGTTTAATCTTGCAGGTGTAGCCCCCTAGTGGCCAAAAGCTACACAGTATACCTTTAAAGGAGACATATTATGCACTTTATTCCCAATCTTAAACAATTCTCTGATATATCATTTAAATCTTGGCAC
>JAOXYM010000004.1:15945648-15961307 GCA_028567055.1 Leptatherina wallacei | reverse complement strand
ATCTAACTCCGGGCTCGGACTGAGTGCAGTGCAGGTAAACAAAGACCAACGCAGTCGAAGCGGCCCATGCGCATGCACAACATTGACGTCACTTCCACTTGTCGCCAGAGGGGACAGACTTCTGGAAAAAAGCTAGACATTGCGCTATGATACTTTAAAGTTAAGGTTCCATATGTTAAGTGTATAATTACTGTTCTGTACTGTATAAGTACATTACATGTATAAGTAATTACATTACAGTACAGTACATTACATGTATAAGTAATTCTGTACTGTATAAGTACAGAATACTTCCACATTATCCGATCCAGAACGTGAGGAAACAATTTTTTACCATCTACACATATGCATGTACATAACTGAATCGTTGCTAATTCAGAGACAAAACAAACTTATCCTGATTTCTTCACGTTTTTTGATGGGCTGCTCGCAGCTTCCATGGTAACGGCAGACATGACCTACTTCTGCTGGAATAGTAGCTGTGACACTACATCAGTCTTTAAACGTACTCTCTGCATACTTCTGTATCCCATCTTGAAAGCTGTTAAGTCACTTGCCACATTGTCTTTTTCCACAAAATGGACACTGCAAATGACAAAGTTTCTGAGGTGAACAGACTTTACATTGAAGTCCTGCCACTTAGTCTGGACAAATCTCACCAAGGAGCAAAAGGTAGGACTCTTCCCGTTTAGAAAAATGTGGACATGATGTCCAGAGAGATTTGAGTTTGTACATCCTGCACAAGCACAAGTATTCAACATGATGAAACTTTCGATAAAATCAGCCGACGTCCACAATAACCTGAGCCGATAGCTGCTGGCTTTTGGGCTGGTTTATCTTGTATGATGTCACGCATCATGTGGTACAAAGAGTATTGTTTTTTTGAAGCAGTAATTGCAGACAAACTAAATTCTGTTTGATTTTATATAAAAACATTTTCAAAACCTTTTATTTATGCCACCGTGTCTCTCAAACATTTTAAAAACATTTTAAAACTGTTTATTATGGAATATTCAACCTGATAGATGCTCTTTAAGTAGTTTCCGTTTAAATAAGTTCACCTGGGGAACTAATTATCAAAATTATATCAGTGATGTAAACAGACAGGAAAAACAAATCTTCCAAAATCTTCCACTAAAAAGCTAAAACCTAAATGTTTCATTAACTGAAATCCTACTTGCATAATAATTTGAAAAAGGGCCATATGGCAGAACCAATTGCACACATATTCAATATTAAATAAATATATGTTCTTGTATGGTACATAAATAAAGAAGAGGGACAGTAATTGCTTTAAGTTTTCAAGTTTGGTAACAGTTTTGCTATAGTTGACTCGAATGCCTCACACAAACATGCAACAAGTTAAGTTAAATGAAAGAATTCCTGAGTACTGTGGAATCAGGATCTAGAGATAGTTCAGTAATCAAAGGGCTGCTGGTTCAGTCCACGGCTCCTCCTGTCTGGATGCTGAAGTGTTCTTTGGCAACATGCAAAACTCCTAATCACCCCAGAAATATCACTATTGTGTAAATGTGTGTGATAGAAAAAGGGCTATATTTTTAGAATCCAAATACATAAATAGGGAACAGGTCACATCCGGAACTTTGAGTGGTCAATAATATGAGCAAAGTATTTAATAACTTGTAACCTGTATTCCATTAACATCTATTTAAACATTTATCCTGTATCCATTCATGTGTGCCTCTTTCCTGCATCCACTCTGCTAAAGACAAGTTTGTTGATACAAGACAGCTGCACTCAATAAACGACTCCTTGTGGAGCACATTTGACGCGCTCCATGCCAGTGTATTATTCACATGTCATCAGTGGCTTAGCATGTTTGCTTCATAGTGATACTAGATCCTGCGTTTAGCGGTTTCTGCTCATCTCTTTTTAAACTGGAAGCTTTATATTTCTCGTGAAAAATAGTGAAATTTGTTATGTCCTCATTTTGTACTTTGATCTGCCTGTGTCATGGTTTCCATGGTGCTTGTGTCAATCTCAAAACCTCCTCATTCCCAGCCCAGTGGAAGAGGTTGTCTGAGGACAACTTTGCACAGTTTCTGTGTGGACTGGCAGCTCTGCTGTCCAATCGTGCTTTTCTGCTCAGGCTGGGGAAGTAAAGGCCTCCCTGCAGTGCCTGAGTGCTTCAGGTTGTGTGTGCACGAGGCTCATGTAACAACAGCTGGAGACCAGCCATTTAGCAGAGTTTTCCAAACCACGGCTCCAGCTTGACACCGGACAACCTTTGTTCAGAAATGGCATACATGTAAACACAATCACTAGTACTAAATAGTACAAGAACTCAGGTGCTCAGCATTAGATAAATCTGTAAAGCAACTTTAAGAATGTGTGTGATCCACATTGCTAAAAGGTGTTTGGGTTGAGGAATGCTGAGGAAGGTGTCTTTAATTACAATGTAGATTAATTTACTGTAAAATGAAGCATAGCCATGGTTTTCTGTTTAAAAAAGAACATAGACTCACAGTGTGTATCAGGGCTGGAATTGTTTATTATCCTCATGTTGACTGCTCTGCCATATTCTTATAATTCATTTTTTATTAAGAATTAATTCATAAATTAAAGGAATTTGCCCCGATACTGTCACACTTTCCCATGTGCTGATGTTACACCCCAAATAATATATTTACTTTCTTTTCTTCTTCTTTTTCTCCCATATCAGATGTTTACTCGTGAAAAGAAAAACAAAATCATAGATTCCTCATAGAAGCTGGAAATGGTAAAAAGCCATTTGTTTTCTTGATGCATACTAAAAGTAGTTTATTACTTGATGATGAAACCATTTAGTAATTATTTTATCACTATAAAATAGCATTTTCTCTCCATATTTAGACTGTTGTTAGAGTAACAGGTACACCATATTTTTGGCTCATTGGTGATGATATAACTCACTTTACTTCCTCCATGCCTTCAGTTCCTTTGGCCTGAACTGACCTCATGTCTCTCCAGTGGATATAATCTGACCTCCATCTCTTCCTTCTCCCTGGTGATACCTTTGTTCTTTGACATCAATGTGGGTTACACCTTTTGTGTTCAAGCAAATAAGCAGCAACAATCTGATGGGCTTTATCAGTGTCTTTACCAGCGATTGGTGTTTTAAAGATACAGTGTGATGACATAACATTATTATGTACTGCAAAGATGCATATCAGTTCCTCTTGCTCTGTCCATACAGAAATCATATATTAAGTACCAGCAGAATAATGTAAACACTTCTCCCCATTTTTAGTCCCAAGAAAGGTAGTTTTTCTGTAGTGAGGCATTGATGGAGACCTGTTTTGAAATGAAATGAAATGAAAAATACTTTATTTATCCCTTTTCAAAAAAAGATTTATTAAGGAAGGAGGTATGGCAAGTTATCAGGTTTCTGCAGTTTTTGTTCTGATTAAATAAATCTTACAGAACAGTGTATTTGTAAGATAAAGTCTTCACATAGGGGTACATGAATCAGATCTGTTTAAGCATTACACATTTTCAAACATTGCATCCAGACCTGAAGGGTGACTAGCATTACACACAGTGCAAGTGCAGAAGAAGGAGGAAAATCTCAGTACATGTGTAGAAGGGAAGACGTTTATAAACAAAATAACAGCTTCTATTTACACCCCATGTTATGTAAACTTCTGCAACCTTATTTTTATAATGATCCTGACAAGGAGACATAATTGTGTAGAACCTCATTCCAACACAACTCTTTGTGTGTCATCCAAAGAAGTCGCAGTGCTTCTGCAAGGCAGCGATTTGCATACTGCTGGACGAGTGGTAACGTCTTTGAGAGGCCTTCTTTTTTTTGTTTGGTATTTTTTGGTGTCTGTAATTTTGACCTGAATAAACCCAGATGAATGATGATGACAGAATAGACCAAATGCTTTGCAAAATAAGATGACATTAATTCATGAGCAAATCCTCTCTTTATATTCCATTGCATGTGAACAAGGCCAGCTTGCAACCGCAGGAAAAAAAAAACTGCATCTACTGCCAAATGCCATTCAGAATCACAGTAGAGTCATTGTTGTGGGACGAATACTGTATTTGAAAGGCTTTTTTCAAGAATGGGGTCTGAGCACTTGTTACTTACATATGTCAGGTTAAAGCTGATTTCTGCTTGGAAAGCAGATGTATTGTATCTGCCCCAGTGACCAAAGGACCGCAGGCCAGATTACTCTTGTTAAAGTGGGGTCTCCACGGGAAATGGTATTTCCTTTTCAGATGAATGTTTTCATAACTGCTGTATGCTGGAGCTGATGGACAACAGAGATTACTTAGTGGGTTTTTGCCAGATTGTGAGATCATTAGTTAAAAGTAGATGCAAGGGGACTCCATGAAAGAGCTCTTCTACTCGACTGTGCATTGTAGAAGCGCAATTCCCAATAAAAGCTGAAATTTAATGTAGGATCTGAGAAATGTTAGATTTTTCATTGGATATTTTTTACAGAAAAAATCTCAGGGGATTAATTAACGATACACTTGAAAAATATTTGCCTAAAATCATGTAATAAAGCAACCATTTTATAATACATTTTGTTAATTTCTAAAAGGTAAGATTGAAAAATAGCATTCATCTGCAAGCATACCACTTGCTGGGTTAATAAGAAAATGCATATATTCAGAGGTAAACATGCTGTGTGAGTGCATGCAAACACAGTGCATAAATAAATTCTCTCCCTCTCAGATACACCCGCTGTCACATGCATATCCACCATCGCACCACAGTGCGACTTTGGCTGTTTCATAAAGTGCATTTCACTTTGACAATTATTAACAAGATTCAGGGGAATGAGCAAACCAGTTGACAGGAAAGCTCCAGAGTTTTCAGAATTGCCATTTGGTCTGGCCTAAATGAGCGCAAGTGTGTGTTTGTGTTGTATTTGCGTCTGTGTGAGTGTGTGCACAGGAGTGTAGGGGGTGGGGTGGGGAAGGGGATGGCTGCGTTGTGTTTCCTGTGTCGCAGTTTACTGTTTTTTAGAGCAAGAAAAATGGGCTTATGTAACGGTCATGTGATTTAGCCAGAAATAGTGGTGGGGCTACAGCTGCTGCCTCTCCTCCTGCAGCTTGGTTCCTTGGCTTTTGGCAGCAGCCAGACAGACACACTGCGCACTACCCCTGCTAGCTCAGAAAACAACTTCTGCTCAGTTCTACTCACAAATATAAATTCTGTACTGTACATGCAGCAAAAATAATGCTCAGAATGTTGGATAAAACTGCATGTAAACAAATAAGCACTCGTATGCTGACATGCAGTCTGTGCCAGAAGTCTTTCGAGTTCAGACAAAAAAGGTTGATGCAGGAAAATACCGACTATTATGCACTATGAAAACATTTGCATGTTCATCAGCATATGCACATTTGTGAAATATAATATTAACACATGATTTAAACCCAAGCCCGAAGGGAGGTAGGCCTTGCTTTTGGGGCCACTAAGGTCACACTTATACCGCTCCATCTGTGCTGTGTTGTGATTTTCGTATGTGTGTGGTTTATTTTGTGGAAGCAGATACTACATTTGGCATTTTTTATAATGGCCCAGTGGAGCGGCTTTGTCTATATCTGTGTTTGCCCTCATGCATGTGTGCATGTACAGTAAGTGTGATGGAGTGAATGGCTATATGTGTGCATGAGCCTGTCTATGTGTGGGTGTACAGGGCTCAGAGGCTGGCGGACGTGTGGAAAAGGAGGGATGAAGATGCAGGCATAGAGGAGGACAGGAGAAGTGGAGGATGAGGAGGGTGGGGGCTGTACAGTGAAGAGCTAGTAGAGCGGAAGGAAGCTCTCTGAAATGGGAGATCATTGGGTTTAGCTGAGGGCTAGGCAGGAGGCAGGAGGGATTCTCGCCATGTTAGCATCACTGTCAGGAAGAGTCAAGCTGCAGCCAGTGTCTTAGCTCCACCAATTCCCTCATTGCTTTTCATTGTATAAGAGTAATATTCATAAATTGTTGGAGGTGAGAGCAAAATAATTACTTTCTCTTCCATTTTCGACCTTATAATCTTAAAACAGATCTTTTCCACTTTCATGTCCCAGATCTCTTTTCTGCAATGCCTTAGAAAATTAAAATACTTGTTCTGTATCATGCAACAGATGTAGTCACCATCAAACTGATGCGTTGCCTTGTCTTTCCGTAGGTCAGCACAACTACCTATGTGCCGGGAGAAATGACTGTATCATTGACAAGATCCGAAGGAAAAACTGTCCCGCATGCCGTGTACGGAAGTGTCTGCAGGCTGGGATGAACCTTGGAGGTGAGGAGTCACCACTTCATTGTAAATGTGTCCTGTCACATGTCTCCAAAGTTACTTTAGACTTAGCTTCACTCTAGAAATGATAGATAATTAAAAGTAGGTCTAGCTGAAGTCAAAAGAAGCCCAGGGATGCTAAATCATATGATGTTAGTGTGTTTGCATAAAACGTCCACAGTAGGTGTAGATCTACAGTACTATATATGATGCCTTCTGATAAAGCCTGCAGACAAGTCAGTGTTGCACTTAAGGAAAGATGACACTAATTGAGAAGGGTTCATGGGGGAAAAAATGTGTTTGTATTTTATTTTCATTTATAGCTAATGTCATATTCACATGTCCACTTCAGGGTCATTATGGCATACACAAAGCTGTAAGTTCACTTGATGTTCAGCTATGCTCTCAAAGTGAAGTCAATTCAAGCCTGAATGCAAGTAGAAGAATTTCTTTGACTGAATTATGCTGAAACCTTTTGATCATTGTAATTATTCAAATGTGGGATAAAATGTTAGTGTAAAAAGTCGTGATATCTATTGTAACAGCTTAAAGATGTAGAAGCATGGTGGTCATATTATTTGGCCTTATCTGAAAAACTATACATAGCAAAGTGGTTTATAAAATATGTGACATCTGGGAACACACTTCAACAGTCTGCTTGTCAAATTGCGTTCATTTGTGTAGCTCAGTATCCCATAAATACCAAGATGGGCTTTGTAAGCATCAATTTAAGAAACGTCTCTCCTCCCTGCTTGAGAATATTTTTGAATTTAATGTTTTACTATGTAAAAGATAACTGAAATTAGTTAGAGATCAGACATGCAGCTAGACTAATGTAACACATCTTTTGCACTTGTTAAATGTTTAGAAAAAGCTCTCTATGGAAATAAAATATTTAATGGCTGAAAAAAGTATGGGGGAAAAAATCCCATAGTGTATCATTATTAATGGCTTATGTGCATTGCAAGTTCTTTGAGCAAAATGTATATTTTTGATTTAGTGAGAAAGTGTGTAGCTTGTTGTTAAAGTTATTTTGTTGTTTCCCTGTGTTTTATTTCTTTCTAGCGGTTTTTTATTGTTTTATTGTTTCTTAAGGGTTTTTTTGTGATCATACTCTTTTTTACTTTTCACACATTCATCATCACACACACGCACGCACATACACACACACCCAACGCAAACACATGATGCCTCCCCTCTTTGCATAAAATTAAAAATCTGCCTAGTTTCTGTCTAACTGAAACGATTATTTCAAAATATAATTTGAGCTAAAAGACAAATGGCTTGACACCGCTGCATAGTTATTTAGATGAAAGATCCCTCTGTTCAGAAAATCTGTTATAAAATGAGAGTGGGTTAATGTGATGCTTTTAACAGTAAAGTAATTGGGCTGAGATACAAATATCTGTTTCCATTGAATGTGCATGTCACTGCCAGGATCCTGTTGGTATGATAACCCAGTTTTTGCAGGGATTTAATTGTTGTTGATAATATTATTATTGTTACCATTTCAATTTATTAATTCATTTATTCAATGTCCTGTAGTACTAGAGAGAACAAATATTAAGAAATAAGGTGTGAAAATAAAAATAGTGACAAATGACAGTAAAAGACAAATAAGTTTCCTAACTTTGTTGTTAATGAAATAACTTCAGTCTTAATTTATATGTACACAAACATATAATACAT
The DNA here is from genome assembly GCA_028567055.1 of Leptatherina wallacei. Classification (NCBI taxonomy): domain Eukaryota; kingdom Metazoa; phylum Chordata; class Actinopteri; order Atheriniformes; family Atherinidae; genus Leptatherina; species Leptatherina wallacei. The sequence continues at coordinate 15,953,364 of JAOXYM010000004.1, read as the reverse complement.
GTATCAGTGTATTATTCAAAAAATCTGTTGCTGTTTTTGTTAATGAAAGTGGGACAATTAAGCAGACTTGAATTTAAAAACAAGGAAACAGTGTTGTTAACCTAAAACCTCTGGTTTGCAGGAATATCTCCCTCAATTCAAGAAAAAGAGAATATTGTAGTTATATTATCACAGTAGCAATTTGTAGCTAATATTGAATAAAACAGTATGTAACATTTGTGGTATTGAAGCATGGGAATTTAAATGAGAACTTCTTTTTTACTGGAAGTTGTTTAATATTGAAAGAATAAACAGATGTTTCACAAGCGTTTCCACGAGAAAAACACGAGTTGACATCCCTTACGTATCTATGGAATTGGCTAAACACATTTTAAATTAAACTTTTAAATTAATTTCTTGGAGTTTCTCAGAACACTAGCCTTTTTTGTATCTCATAATAAAAAAGAAAATGAGGCCGTGTTCTATAAGGATATAGAAAATGATTACAAGACTCGTTACAGGCTTTAATTCAACATTTAACTGCTCTGCAGCAGGTTACCATGGTAATCTGCAGTACCAATGACTAAAGTAAGTCAACATTTCTAAAAAGGAAAGCATGAGTGAAAGGTTTTAAATAAAACGATTCAATTTTAGCTCCACCCTATTTTGTCTCCCATTTCCTTGCTTGAATTGCCAGAGTACGGTTGTTATTGTTTTATGTTATTCATCTCAAGTGGTGGAGCACAGACTGTGGAAGTGGGTATATTCTTAATGACCCCAATAATTTTTCTTTAAGAGGCCTGTTCTTTATAATATAAACTCCGTCTTTTATACATTGACACATAGAACTGCTCTGCCATAATTAGTTCACCCAAAACTGGGCCAGCAGTATTTACACGTAGTCTCTTAACTTGTGCTGTTTTACTTCAGGGAGTAACTATTAGCCACAGAAAAGGTGCAGATTTTGAATACCAGCCTGCCAACTACAGGACTGGCAAAGCTACATTTATATGCATTTTAAAAGAACCACCTCAGATTATTTTTACTAATATTTTCCCTGATAAAAATTGGACAGGTAATGTCTCATCTTGCAGATTTATGGGACAGAAGTTTCTTTTGTAAATTGTCTCTTGAAACAGGTGATTAGTATCTTCATGGTTCAGTTGCAATATTTGCTTCATCATTCCTTCTAATCTAATTCATGAAATACTAAAAAGACTATATTTTGTTATTAAAAAAAAAACCCAGCAGAATAGACAAAGGACATGACCAGTGGAGGCAAAGAGCGATTGTAGAGAAATTGGTTTGCAGAACACTGCTGAATGTGATGCACATCAGGGGGGATTTAGACATGGGGATACTCAATGCTTGCTGAAACGTTAACGTTTGCAGTTAATGAATACCAGATAACAACAACCTTTTGGAGCAAAGACTGCTAAGAAATGGAAACCTGCAAAATATATGAAGTGTGTGCTGTTAATGGTCACTGTAGTAAGACTGCTAAACCAGCGGTCCCCAACCTTTTTTGCACCACGGACCGGTTTGATGTCGAATAATATTTTCACGGACCGACCTGAAAAGGTGTAGCTGATCATTACAACAACAAAAAAAATTATACAAACAGCATAAAAATTGTAGCATTTTCTATATATAATAATAAACGTGAATCTGTGTACTCATATGCAACTTTATTAGCAGCGTCCTCACAACTGCGCCAACATCAGAACACAGTAACATCCTCTTTGCTCCTAACGCTCTCTGGTCGCTATGGTAACGTTAAAACCTGCTTTCAACATAAGATATACAAAAAAATTAAATAAAATAAAGTGCATGCAAATACAACTTACAATAGTGCTGAATCAATGAGAGCCCTGAACGGGCTTGGTGTGTGGGAATTACCTGACGCGATAAATCCATATTTTAAGTAGGACCCCTGATATTGTCTGTTAAATGCAGCATTCTTTCTCTTGGCAGTCGCAGGCTCTTCTTCTGTCTCCTCACTGGACCTTTTCCTTTCAAAAAGAAACCTTTCAAGGACGTTTGTTTATTAGTCATCTTGCTAGCTTGTGGGTTTAAATTTAGAGGGGACGTATCACGTGACAGAGGTCTTGGTCTTGACCAATGACTGTAAAAGAGGTCATGACATGCATCAAAAGTGAGTCATAAGTAGGTGTAACGAAGAGAATCCAGTAATTTTTCAAAATAAAACATTGATCAGACTCAGCTGATAAATGAGACGGAATAAATTGAAGTTTTTCATTCTTTATCTGCAGCCTGGTACCAAATGACTCACGGACCAGTACCGGCCCGGGGCCCTGGGGTTGGGGACCACTGTGCTAAACCACTAAGAAAACAGCTTAGTTAGCACTTAAATATTACTCACGTTTCATCTCATGATGCAACCATAAACTATACGTCACATTGCAGTTAAAATCCTGTGTTAAAAATAAACGAAATGTCACCATTAACACTGCTTTATTAAGCATTATTGTATGCTCCACAGCGCGAAAGTCCAAGAAGTTGAAGCTGAAGGGAGTCAGTGAGGACCTGCAGGGCTCTAAAGATGGCCAAATTGCCACAGGTGGCGTTGGAGGAGGTTACCTGTCCTCAGAAAAGGAGCTGAATGCCAGTGCTGCCAATGCCCTGGTGCCCCATGGGCCTGGGTTGGTCACACCTTTTCTGCCGCCCTCCATCTGCAGTGTGTTGGAGTTGATTGAACCTGAAGAGGTGTACTCCGGCTATGACAACACGCAGCCTGACACGACTGACCACCTGCTGTCCAGTCTCAACCGCCTGGCTGGAAAGCAGATGGTACGCATGGTGAAGTGGGCCAAAGTACTTCCAGGTTAGTGAGCAGTAGAGCAGTGTTTTGAGGTCTAAGTGCTGTTTTTATGGGGGATTTTGAGAGGTGTTAAACAGGTGCCTCCAGCAATAATTGTATATATTTAGAAAGGAACTAAGGTGTTTAGTTAATTTACAGTTTTAAAGCTTATGTATAACAGATGCAGTTTAAATTTTTCAGGTTGAACAATGTACCATATGATTTTCACTCAAGTGTTTATTAGTCAATCAAAAGGCTTTAGGAATTTTTTTTTGATAAAAGTGGCTGATAAATTTAATTATTATCATAGCAAGAAAATCTGAACTTCTCAACCATATAGTCTGTGCAGTTTTTCTATTCTGAATGTTGTATTGTACTATTAATTTACAGTGATAATGAAGTGTGATTTTAAAAATCTGTTTTATTTGTGAATGTATCAAAGAAAGCACGTATGAAAAGCAAAGTGATAAATAATATCAGTCTAATCAATCAAGGAGGGTGGGGAGGGGGTTGTTTGTGCAAAATGTGTGCCCCAGTAAAACTGTAATTATGAGCTGGGGGTTTTAATGAAGATAAGATGCCTTCATTTTTTTAAATCTTTTTAAGATGCAGCACTGGTATTTTTCAGGGTGTACAATTTACATTTTAAATATTACACCAGGAAATTATCCTTTAAAGCTTCAACAAGATTAGAAGTGAATCCCATTTTACCGTAAAATAAAATCAACATGAGGATTTTCAAACAGAACTCATTAACATCACTGTTGACAGATTTTTTATTTGACAGAGATCTATCTCATTAATTTCAATGTACAAATCACATTGCAGGAAAAAAATATGTTTGAAAAGGAATAAACAAGTTTCCCTAAAATGCCATCCAGTAGTAGATACATTGAAAGGTGCCTCACAGGTAGTTTTTTGAGCCTGTTTAATTTGCTGTATTGCAAATATTTGATACCTCCTCGGTGTCTGCTTGCCATATCCGGACGTATAAATAGAAGCCAGACAGAAGGGTCAAAATGAGTACCTTCGACTTTCAGATATGCTACCGCTTGCATTCGGTTTACATTTGGATGAGGCAGGACTCATACACGGGACAGCATGGGCCAGTGATGTCAGTAACAACAATATGTTCAAGTATGTTACTATTTTAGCCATTAAGAGTGCATTTTTACTATCACTCCTTACAGAAGGCTCTCATGAGACTGTTAAACCAGACATTTAACATACCTTTTACACAAATATTCCTGTATGAATGGCTGTTCTGGCAGTTTGACGTCCCTATAGACAGAAATATAACCTAAGCTTTGAAAAGTCTCTTGTGTGTCCTCACTTGGCTTGTGTTTTGCATGAGGAGGAGGTTCTTGCCAGAGTTTGATTGAGGGTTTGGCAAGTTTCCTATTTGACTCTATTTTGGGAGCTTCATAGACAACATGCCGATAACCGCAGGCCTAGTGGGATTTGCATAAAACAAAAATGGGTGAAAACATGTCATTGGTTATCATGTCAACGCAAAACCTGGCACAAGACTGCACACTTAATCAAAGACAAACAGCGCTTAATGCTTAGACCTAGGTAAATGTGTACACACATGTGCAAAAACATGCACATGGCGCGTTAAATAGATTAAGTTGCTGCTTTTTTAAATCCAAATCTATTTAATCAGTGCTCGAGTGTTGTCTGCTACATTTAAACCCAATGGTGCCATCTCATCACCCTTATTTCTGTGTGCTGTTTGTATTTTTGTGTGTTAGGCTTCCGGGGTCTGCCAATCGAGGACCAAATTACCCTGATCCAGTACTCATGGATGTGTCTGTCCTCGTTTTGCCTCAGTTGGCGCTCCTACAAACACACAAATGGACAGATGCTCTACTTTGCTCCTGATCTCATCTTTAATGAGTAGGTATACACTTTCAAATCTGTAAGAAATCACACACTTGAATATGTAGTTATTTAAATCTCCCTTTGCTGAAAATCAAGTTTTTAAACAAGTCAATAATGTCCAAATATTTTTATATTTGTGTGGGTGGCTGTTTAAAGACAAATCATGAGTAAAATCATCCATTGACTATGGTATGGCTCAGGATTTTTGCCTTAAGTCTACAGTCCTATAAATGAAAAAAAAAAAAAGGTCTGACAGCCCATATGTTTAATTTGTAATGTAGAGGTCTTTGCATGTGCTGTAAAGATTTTTTTAAATAAGCAAGCATCAGACAGAGAGAAGAGAAGTTACCACAAGCTAGGATAAGAACACAGTAAAAACAAGGCTGAGCTAAGAGCTGTGGTTTTGGCTCATGGCTGCCTGCAAACTGCGCAAGTTACAGGCTGGAAGGCTGGACTTCCTGACCCAAAACATTGGATTTTCTAATATTATAGAAAGCAATTGAAAATAAATACATCACCATTTTGATACCCACAATTGCATGCAAATTTGTAATTTAGCTTCCATTTCTTGAGAATTGCTCTTTGTTTTAATAATTTACTGCTGAATTAGTCCAATATCAAAAATGCTAAACAGAGTAAAGCAAGAACAGTGTTGGAGTAAACAGCACACTGCAATTTGTTGATAGGGTTATGAGGGTGAAAGAATAGAATATTCAATGATTGCGATTTTTTTTGGATGAGGAAAAAATTGTAGGATCAAACTATTGTTTCAAGCAATTAGAGGTTTTTCATGGCAAGAACTTTAAATGTGCAATTTTGAGGAACACAGGTTGTTAAGGAAATAATAACTACTGGAGTGGCCTTTAGATTATATAGGGCTTAAAATTTTATGGGAAGCCTGATATTAAAGATAAATGTTTTCTTATATGGAAGAACTAACATTTCAAATCACTGACATGCTTTTAGTTTTAACAGTAATTAGATTAGCATGAAATACATCTAATTTTGTTAAATGATTAGTGTGTTCTTTAACATGCAAAATTCCTTTTTAATATTGGAAATGTAAAGAAAATTGTTAGCAGAGGAGCTCATAAATAGCCACAGTAATTTGTTTGGCAGCCTTGACTGTCAGTGTTTATTCACTTTTTCCATTTGCAGTTGCTAAAGTTGCTTTATAGTTGATAAATTCTAATGTGAATTTATGCATAAACACACATATATTTACACACATTTAGGTTCAGAGCAAGGAGTATATTTTCCAGCTGTGCTATTTTGAGCAAGCCATTACAATGAATGAAAACAATTTAGATAATAAGGAGTTTTTGTGATGATAATGATTTTTTTTGGATGTCGTAATATACTTTGAATAGGGTCACAATCTGGCTGCAGAGTTTTGTAGGAAATACAGTACATTTGTACTTTTTGATGGCTCAATAATTGCAGGAAAAAATGATCAAAGCCTTGCTTGAGCACCAACAGCCCACTTGATCTGTGTTAATTTATATGAACAGGAGGGCAAGTGGAAAGGAAAGGTACTGTATGTGGGCCTTTAATCTGGTTGTAGCTATAGGCTATGGCTGGTGCCGAATTAAATGTTATAGAATTAATCAATGTGCAGAATAGTAACCTCTGTAGGCAGCCTACTGTACAGGAGCAGGATCACACAGAGCCGGGTTTCAAAGCTTCAACTAATAGCTTGTATGAGTCAGTGCCAATAGGTCAGTTTGTCCCAGATAAATTTATAAATAAACAGAAGCACAAATGTTACTTTACAATACAAGTTCAAACTCTATGTGCCCATGTTTTATTTCCCTATGTGCTTATTTCACAGCAGGTGTTTTCTAGAAAGAAATCTTCTGCTTCACTCATCGATTTAGTGCCAAGTGGAACCTTAAGTTCATTAAGATTTTTGTGCCATTCAGTAAGATGACTGAATGGCATTTTTGATTTTCTGGAAAGTGCTGATATTTAAAGTTTTGAATAACTTTAAATATGGGAAATAAATCTGTAATTGCTTCTATACTGTGAAATGAATATCTATCTATTGAGAATACTGTTTTTTGATCTGTGGTAAGGAGCAGTTTGATGCAGTAAATGTATAGTGAGTCAGTCCCATTGACAGATGGGCCTAATATTTGGCTTGACAGAGCAGAGAAGATGTAGACTGGCTGTTGATGGTGGCCTGGATTTTGGTCACATGCTCGATGCTCTGTCAGGGCAATCTGGATGTCACTGCCATTTTTGAGCCACAGTACTTGCTGTTTATTTCCAGAAGGTTATTCTTCAGGCCACTGACAATTTACTCATATGGAGCCAAAATAGGTCCAAAAATGTTGTCCTACTAGTCTGTTTGGAAGTGGAAAGTGTATATTTGTTTTTATAGCAGCTTAGCACTTATTGGAACACGGCTATGAGGTATTTATCATATAGAGAATGCATTCACTGACCAATTGGACGAAAATTTATTTTTGATTGTCCACAAGTTCACCAAAAGCAGATGGCAATTTCAAATTATAAACCAGGTAAAACTGCGAATAAAATCTGTTACATTTGGTCCATGATGTGTGGTGAATGCCATAACTACAGTGGCCCTGCAGTGTCACAGCTAAACAATAAAATACAATAAAGGCCACAACACAATAAGCCGCGAATTCTGTTGTGGTTTCTGTATTGCTGTTACACTTCAGGGCCACCGCAAGTAACAGATAAATAATTTTCCTATATTAAGTTAATAAGTCAACATCAATATCAGTTAATGTTAGCTCGCTAGGCAAGCATCAGTACGACCTACAATAGATAAGGCAAGGCCAGTTTATTTGTCAAGACAATACAAAGTGCTTTACATAAAACATTAAAAGCATATAAAAAGCAAGCTGGAATTATAATAAAATAATTTGAACACACAAAAACAAATCATTGAAAGCAAGATAAGTTAAAAGTTACCATGCAGATTTTATGCATAGGTGCATGAGAACAGAAATGTTTTTAACCTGGATTTAAAAGTTTCTACATTTGGTGAAAGTTTAATCTCT